>MU392275.1:0-109230 GCA_022578495.1 Nemania sp. NC0429 | reverse complement strand
CCCCACCCACCCCCCGCCCCCCCCCCCCCCCCCCCCCCCCCCCGCCCCCCCCCCCCCCCCCCCCCCCCCCCCCCCCCCCCCCCCCCCCCCCCCCCCCCCCCCATCTTCTTTGATCGTTACCCAGAGCTAGACAACTTAACCCAGATAAAAAGAAGAAGAAGAGGGTTATAAAACTAGACGGTCGTAGATTCAACAACAACCCTGGTTTACCGCAACTCGCCACCCGAGACAAATAGACACAATCTATTCCCTCGCGAAGTAGACTCTCACGATGTCGCTCGACGCGCCGCACGCAGCAGCCCTCGCCGAGTCGCTGGCAAAGGCGAACCTGGCGCCGGGCGCGGCGGCGGGTCTCATTCCGGAGGGCTTCCGCGCGACGACTCGGCTCGACGTCAGCTTTGGCGGGAAGGACGCGGCGCTAGGCACGTTCTTCCGCGCCGGGGAGTGTAAGGTGGCGCCGGCGGTTTCGTTCCTGGCGGAGGCGGAAGCGGATGCTGCTTCGCATACGTATACCTTTATACTGACGGATCCCGACGCGCCGACGCCCGACGACCCGAAGTTCGCCTTCTGGCGACACTGGGTGGTGTCGGGCCTTCGGCCGCAGAGCGCAGATGGTGGCGCTGCCGCGTCGTCGTCGGCGGAGCTGACGGCGTATCTGGGGCCCGGGCCGAAAGACGAGTAAGTGTCATTTATTCATCTGACCGGAGAGATGATCTCCATCTCCCATACCTACCTACCTCTTACCTGTCCATTTGTCTGTCTATATATTTGTATATACGTTCATCCATCCATCTACCTACCTACCTACCTACCCAGCCGGCGCGAGGAGCGAATAAATTGCAGAATTCTAACAAGCCACGGCGCCCGCGCAGTTCGAAGCCTCATCGGTACCTATTTCTGCTATACCGCGAGCCCGAAGGGGGGCTGCTGCACCTGTCGAAAGACGACGTCGGCGGCGAGGAGTTCGTGCAGAGGCGATCGTTCAAGCCGGCGGAGTTTGCCGAGCGGCACGGTTTGCGCCTCGTCGGCGTCAACTGGATGCTCTGCGCCGGGGATGGCTGGAAGGAGGAGGAGGAGTAATAGGAATAGGATAAAAATGGAGGATGATGTAAGCCCCTCGTTCTTGGCTCGAGGGCGCTTAAAACGTGGTCACTCGACTCGACTCAATCTAGCCGTCGACCAATCATCTCGGGTCCGAGTCAAGAACCAAGGGGATTCTCGTTCCGGTATCCCGGTAATCCCTCGAGTGGCTATGACAGGCGTGGTGTCCTTTGTTTGATTGGCGCATGTGTTGTTTCTGTCCTCTTCCCTTGTCCAGAGCCCAATAAACCACTCGTTCTTTGTACGTGTTCTCGGAACTCTCACCACGTCTACATAATTTCATAGTTCGCCTCTTTGTCGCTCTTTGTCGCTGTCTCAGGCGTCCTTTGTCGCACAACGGGTCACCTCGCGAGAGCCATGCTACTAAAGACGTACCGTGTCTGGATTGGTGTCCCGGCGCACCTGGCGCAACTGGGACGCGGCTAAGACCAGTTTGCCAAAATGACAGCGACGACGCGGATAGCCAACAGCGTACGCGAGCTTGACCCCTATCTAGATGCCAAAGTAGAAGACGACACAGAAGCAATTTTAGAGTTCGTCTGCCAAATATGCCAGCGGAGGCGATTGACGATATCCACGCTTGCGCGGACCCTTACTCTCCCTCTCCCGCCCGACGGAGAGCGCGCGACAAAACCGATCGAGCCCCGCGACCACCAACTCAACCTGTACATCCAGGGCTTCGAGCAGACCGTCGTGTTCCCCTGCGGACATCTCTACGGAGACAGGTGTCTGAGGGAGGGGTTCATGGATCGCGGACAGCTAGCCTGCCCCTCCTGCGGCTTCAAGATGACGTATCCGAGCTGCGGCCACGCCATCGCGCCTGCAATCATCCCGATAACGCCAGGCGACGCCGGCCCCGTCCGCGACACCTTCCCGCTCACGATGCACGAGGGCGGGCGATTTCCAGACAACTGCAAGGAATGTCGCTGGAAGGAGATACGGGCCAGGCTCGCGGATGCGCTTGGGGCCGAGTGCACGCTGTGTGCGCAGAAAGGCGGCGACGACGAGGACCACGACGCGCATCGCGCCAGGCACGTCGAGGGCGTCGGGATCAAAGAAGCGATGGGCAAGATCATGATGCTCGTGCAGCCGGACTTCGTGACAAGGGAGACGAAGACGTCGGCGGAGAAGACGCGACAGGAGCGCGATCACCGCGACGCGAACACGGCGCTGCTCGTCGTCCTGGCGTTGACCGAGCTCGAGGAAACGGTGTGGCGCCGCACAGCGACGAGACAGCTTACCGAGGCGCAGGCGAGGAGACACGCTGCGGGCTTCCGCGCGATAGAACAACACCTCCTCGGCCTGCTCTTGGACTCGGGGGTGAACTGCCGGCGGATGTGGTAGGGGTGTGTACGGCGTAGCGGGCTGTAAATCAGGTTACATGTGCTGGTACTTACACTACCTTAGAGGAGGGCCATTAGGACCACTTGTGGCGAAACGTTTAGAGGTGAAACTTGTAGGATAGACTTAGTCCATGTACAACCAACCAAGTACCTATAATATCATATTTGCGCGAAATTTAGGTATCTCACAACGAGTTTTATCTCACAGCTTTGTTTCATCTCTAAACGTTTTGCCACAAGTGGCTCTGATGGCTGTACCTAGGTGATAGGCGAGGTACTTTTATTTTAGCGAGTTGGTGTTTTTAGTGTACTTTAGCGTAGGAATCCCCGGCTCAGACCCGGCTTATGAAGTACGAAGTCAGCTACCTACCGCCCCAATTATTTAGAGAGGAAGAAATACTATCCGTAGAGGAAACTTGACCTATTTAGGCAAAGCCCTCTAAACACCCCACTTATTACCAAATCTGTATATAAAGTGGAGCGCCATTAGAATTTATAAAAAAATAGGCTATAGAAAAACGGTTAAATTTTTCGCAAAGTAAGTACCTAGGTATTTTCTAGAAAATTAGGTCTTGTAAGCGACAGAATGATCACTGATTTATATAGCGCAAATGTCTAAGTTAAAAGAATTCAATTGGAACGACTTGCCGCTGTTTAAAATAAAAGATTTGCCAGAGTCCTTTGGTCGAGTACCTATGTACTTCGGTATGTACCTATGTATAGACCGTTATTATATAGCCAGTTTTTCTAAAAATCTGGTGGCGCCCAAAGATTGCTCCACTTCACATACAAATTTGGTAATAAGTGGAGCGGATGTGGGGTGTAGAGAGGCCTTACTAAAATAGGTACAGTTTCCTCTACGGATAGTATTTCTTCCTCTCCAAATAATTGCGGCGGCTACCTACCTATGACATCGCCCACTCTACAAGCACTTTGAGGCACTTAAGCCTCTGCCGTGCCGTGCGCTATCAAGCCTTCCCGCGCCCAAACACTGAGAGCCAGCTAATTTTAGAAAGAAATCTGCTCTCGAGTAAATACCTTAAGTAAGTACATGAGTATTCGTACTCGTATCTATTTACCTGTGTATGTGAAATATCGCAATAGCAGATGAGCTTGCAACGTTGCCCAAAGGTTTAATTAAGTCCAACAATCTATACCTCCTGTTTACCTTTCCTCGATATTTCTTGTGTTTAGTCCCTAGGTATTTCCATCGCCAAGTCAATATACCTACCTAGCTTTCATACGTACAAGGTAGGATTGTGTGGGCGGTGGGTGCGGAGGATTACCCAAATATAGCACCGCAGAATACCAATGGTAAGGATGGGCATGGGGGTAATGTGGCGGAGAGCCTGCCTGGGCGCTTTTGTGATACCTATCTTGTCTATCTATCGCAGCATCGCTACCTATCTAAGTAACTCGGATAATTGAACTATTGGATGAGCTTGGACGTAAAAAGTTCCTGAATCCTTAGGCAACCGTTGAGTCAGATCCCGATGCGACGCTGCTGGTGACAGCCTAAATGCACTGCTACCCATCTTTCTCTACCAATCTCTCTACCGGCGTCTGCTCAGCCTGCTACAGGTACCCTCGGTGGTGTGAGTAACAAGAATATCGTTGTTGACGTAGCACTTCATACTTCGTGCACCTACACTACTTAAGTACTTACCTACCTTATCTTCTTCTTAAGGACACTCACTGCCTGAGGCGTCGCAAGCTGAACTTAGCTCTTTATACTGCATATATACCGACTTCGTAGGGTGTCCATGAAATCTTGGCGATCCCCACATCGACCAACTTGCTGAAGATATCAGCCTTTTAATGTGGGATTACGTTTTCATGCGTCTCATATGCCAGGGCTTGGATCTGGTCGTGGCATCACTGTCCATTCATCACATATGCTGGAAGCTGGAAGTTGGCAGGGATCTAGCATCCACCGCCTGGAACCCTCGAATGCACAGTGTCCCTGTATCTGTGTGATGGGGTGGATATCGAAATGGTTCGCGGACCGGATTTGTTTCTCTGCCCAAATACCGTTACCAGACTGTAGCAGTGATGTTGTGTCCCTATGCTATAATACTAGATCTTTGCACGTATCATAATTCGTAGACATACGGCCGAACCCGGGTACTCTCTTACGATGACGGGGTAAGGACATACATGCATGGTTGTGATACGCGGGTATCGAGAGCAGTTGCAGGTACGAGTAGAAGAAAGTTATCGATGTTACCTACAGGACAAATGTATGTTAGCTGCCGCCGCGCATACTCAGGACCACAACCAACCTCTCAACGTGAGTGAGTATTGGAGAGAAATCAGGAAAACAGTAGCACTGTGGCTATCTTTCCAGGCACACCGTATGCCCGTCTGCCTATGAAATTTGGCCCCCAAGCTACACAGGTAGGATCGACTCACACCACGACCCCCGGCCATCTTCATGTTTGAGACGTGGCGGTTATATATCGCTCCCCTCTCACTTTAAGTTCTTGCCGTCCTTACCTCCTCCTAGCACTTGATCCACAAAAGAAAGAGGGAATAAGAAAGGCTCTGATACGCTTCTCAAGTCGTTCCACATCCGTACAACCGGCTCGATATTGCTATTCGACGCGTCAGTATTCTACCAGAGTATACTTTCATTGCTGAAGCGAGCATTCATCATGCCGAAAATCGTCGGATTTGCGCTGAGAGGTTTCCTCGTGAGTCCCGCACTCTGAACTAAGAGGGAAAACACGGCGACGCCGCTAACAAACAGCACCAAGGTCGTCTTCGGCGCCATTGTTCTGGCCCTCTCCGTGACACTGGCCAAGCAACAAGAGAGAGGGAACCCGCCAGCAGAGACATCATTCTTCGCCTTCGCCGGCGCCTTTGGGATCATAGCCTCGGCCATTGCCATACTCGCCATCCTGATCGAGAAGATACCCCGAGTTGGCGTCATCGCCGCCGACACGTTAGCTTCGATATTCTATCTCGCGGGCGCCATCGTACGTCTTGACTTGGCTCGGCTCGATCCAATTCATACAGCTAGCTGACCACGGTTCTTTATAGGCATTGACAATAGCGCTCAAACCCGTGTCAAGCTGCACGTCATCCTCGAGCATCGCACAGTTTGAGAGATTCGACAACAAGCTCCTGAACGGCGGCTGCGAAGGCAGCGGCGAGGAGAAAACATGCTTCGCTGGTCCGAACGCCGAATACACGTCTAGCCGCTGTCAGAAGGTGCAGGCAGATTACGTGTTCGGATATATAGCCTTCGTTTTCGGCGTGGCGTCCATTGTCATCACTATTCTCAACAACAGACGGGCTGGAACCACCACGGCGACATACGTCTAGATCCTCGACGCCATCCCGACTTCTCTTATTCCCTCTCACCTTCCCCGTGGGAAAGGGGGCGTGGGCTTAATTGCGGGCCTGGAAGAGACTTGATTACGGGTCGATGATTGACGATGTCGTAGCAGCTGGGAGCTTTTATTGTGTTTTAGTTGGAGTTATGAACCCAAGGGGCAATCATCGAGGGATTTAATGAAACATGAACGGAGCGGTGATACCAATCATTAGAGAAGGGACGGGAGCGGAGGGGGGATTGCGAAGCTCGTCATGTTAATTGATTCAAGAAAAGAGATGAAGAGCAAGAACTTAACAGCATCCAAAATACTTAGATAGTCCCTCGATATTTACACCAATTACTGTACCTAGCTAGCAATTACCTAACCCAGATGGGGAATACCTTAACTACCCCACACGTGCCAAGTACGGTAGCCAAGCCTTAGTGGTACCGGTAGTGCCCAAACCCCTGAATTTCTACCATCACCGCGAAGTACACTGCGAAGTATCTACCGTAGGTAAATAATCCTGAGCTACTCACCGCAACTTGGAATTGGTAAATAGCACAATACGCGTCAGAGCATTTTGTAATGGAGCAGAGTTAACTTTACTTTGATATCGTGATGTGGCCCTTATCATCTCCATTGCTGCAGATACTGCTGTACAGCAGCACCGTGTCATCCGAATATGCAAAGTCACCGCCAGTCTATCCATCCCGTAAGCCTACTTGACTGAGATCGCATCCCATCGTGGGAAGACGGCATTGCTGATGGCGCGCTTGTAGCTCCCGGGAAAGGGGTTGGGGCATGGGCTACTGCCTATGCTCGCGCCAGAGATCTCGTCGGCCGGATGACGTTGGAGGAGAGGGCCAACATCACCCGCGGCTTTTCCGTTCCCGACAATGTCTGTGCTGGGAACACCGGGACTGTGCCAAGACTCGATTGGCCTGGTCTTTGCCTCCACGATGCTGGCAACGGACTGCGGTCGACGGATCTGGTTACATCTTTTCCCTCGGCCCTCCACGTCGGTGCCAGTTGGGACAGGAACTTGACCTATCAGAGAGGGTTCTACATGGGCAAGGAGTTTAAGGCGAAAGGAGGTCAGTGTTATTGCTCTCGGCCGAGGCTTTTTTGCATTCGGTTGGAATCTAACATTCAAATATAGTCAACGTCTTGCTGGGACCCAATGCCGGACCCCTCGGACGAACACCGCTGGGCGGGCGAAATTGGGAAGGCTTTTCTGTCGACGCTTACCTGTCTGGTCAGCTTGTTGCGGAGAGTATTGTAGCTCATCAGGATGCCGGCGTTATCGCCACTTTAAAGGTAATTCATCATTCTGTGGTGAAACTCTCCCCTAGCTGATGCGTCTGTTCCACTTAGCACCTGATCGGCAACGAGCAAGAGACATATCGACGCCCGTACTTTGGGATAGAAGCGGTGTCTTCCAACATCGACGACAAGACGCTTCATGAGTTTTATCTCTGGCCGTTCATGGACGGCGTGAAGGCTGGAACTGCGTCGGTAATGTGCTCGTATAACCGGATCAACAACACCTACGGCTGCATGAATAGCAAGCTTATGAATGGCATCCTTAAGACCGAGCTAGGATTTGATGGATTCGTGATGCTAGACTGGGATGCTCATCATGATGTCAGCAGCGCCAACTCCGGCCTGGACATGGTGATGCCGTCAGGGGGCTCTTTCGGCTACAATCTCACCGACGCCGTCGAGAATGGCACTGTCAATGCATCACGAGTCACCGATATGGCTACCAGGTGAGTCCCCTCATACCAGCTAGCGCTATTTTAACTGAAACAACTGTAGAATTATTGCTGCCTGGTATCTTGTCGGCCAGGACGGCAACAATTTCCCCAAACCAGGAATAGGAATGAAAAACATGACCCAGCCCCACGACCAGATCGATGCCCGCATTCCCGAATCCAGAGACGTCGTCATGGAGGGAGCCATAGCAGGACATGTTCTGGTGAAGAACGAGAACGCGCTGCCATTTGCGCACAAGCCCGTGATGCTTTCCGTGTTTGGCTACGATGCGACGGTCCCCGCGACCAAAAATGCCGACGTCCTTTTCCAGCTCGGCTATACCTCGTCTCCCGAAATGGGCCAGGCAGTGCTGGGCACGGAGAGGCACTTCGATCAGGCTGCCAGGGGTGGCACCATCGTCACGGGCGGGAGAGCCGGCGCTAACGGACCTCCGTATATCGCCGATGTAAGTGGTTACTCTCATTATGCTTTCGTCTTTCCCAACTAGCTTACTAACGATGGCACCAGCCGTTGAGTTCTATTCAACACCGCGCCCGTATCGACGGCACCTGGGTGAACTGGGATCTTACCTCCTTCGACCCAGATGTGAATGCTGCTTCGGATGCTTGCCTCGTCTTTATAAACGCCATTGCCACCGAGGGGTGGGACCGCGACGGCCTTCACGACGATTTCAGCGACGGCCTCGTCCTGAACGTAGCATCCAAGTGCGCCAACACCATCGTGGTCATCCACACGGCCGGCATCCGGCTCGTAGACCAGTGGATCGAACACCCCAACATCACCGCGACCATCATCGCGCATCTCCCCGGCCAGGACAGCGGCGAGGCGCTAGTGAAGCTCTTATACGGCGAGGCCGGGTTCTCGGGGAAACTCCCGTACACGCTGGCGCGGAACGAGAGCGACTACCCGGCGTACAAGCCGTGCGGTCTCGTCTCGTCGGGCGACAAGGATCCCCAGTGCGATTTCACGGAAGGCGTCTACGTGGACTACCGAGCATTCGACGCGAGGAACATCACGCCGCGCTACGAGTTCGGGTTCGGGCTGAGCTACACCACCTTTGAGTATTCGTCGCTCTCTATCGAGACGCTGCGAGAAATGTCCGACATCGCGGGCGATTCGCACGGGGGAGACGAGCTATGGGACGTCGTGGCCACGGTAGAGGCGCGCATCACCAACGTCGGGCGCGTCGCGGGGGCCGAGATCGCACAGCTGTACCTCGGCATACCGAATAGCCCGCCGAGACAGCTGCGCGGCTTCGACAAGACCCCGCTGTTGCCGCCGGCGGAGTCCTCGACTGTGCGCTTCGAGCTGACGAGGCGGGACTTCAGCGTGTGGGACGTGGTCGCGCAGGCGTGGAACGTCCAGACCGGGAACTACACGTTATGGCTGGGCGCGAGCAGCCGGGATATCAGGCTGACGGGCTACGTCGAGGTTGACGGGTCTTTGTCCTCTCCGTCGTCGGCTGATAATGCTAGTGTTAAAGACGTGGGCTTGGGTGAACTCTGAGCAGAAGGTGGGAAACACGATGCGGGATATCGGGTTACTACGCAATAACTATAGTATCTAACAAGCAAGCGACCTTACTTATGGACAAAAGCTACGAGACACTCTTTTGAAACTTATTATGCATATTGTTCATCTCTCAATCAATGGCTTCGATTGAAGAAAGGGGCGCTATGCTATATACAACTTCTAGATCTCCATTCTCCTTCCTGACTTGGCTTGACCTAGCCCAGCTGACTTTCGTCTAGCTGCTGCACCCGCCGAGTCTCACGCTGCCGGCGTAGATCTCGTACGTGTCGGCGTTGGCGGCCGCTTGGGAGGCGGAAAGTTTCTTTGCCGCGGCCTGGCCGTAGGCGTAATCGTCGGTGCCGTACTGCGGTTGTATCAGTCAGTGCTAGGCTCTTCACAATTTTTCAAGCCATCGTATCAAGATATGGGAAAAGAGGAGGGGGAAAGGAGGGGGAAAGGAGGGGGAAGAATGGCTTACAAGGTGAGTGAACTCGTGCAGGATAGAGCCTCCCTTGTCGTAGTCATCGTCGACACAGTTAGAAGCTAGCTCAGGGAAGTCCCAGTAGCCGTTATTCGGGCATGGCTATTAGAAACGTATTGATTAGCTGGAAGTTTCGGTGGCTAGAGAACCAAGAAAATAGCTTCAAGTTATACTTACAACTACGACCTTGGCGCTGGGGACGGTGCTGTTGAATCATCATGGTCAGTCAGTATATGATATGATATAGAAGGGAACAATCGCCAAGCCAGAGTTTCTACACTCCTGGATAATTGAGTGAGTGGTATGGGGATTTACTCACTAGAGCAGGGCGGAGCCATCACCACAACCACTGTACGCATCCGTGCAGGAAATGGTAGGCGACGTCGACTGCACGCCGGCCACACTGTTGTAGATGCTCTTGACCTTGGACTCCACCGAGGTCGACCTAAACCAGGTGGTGAAGTAGTAGGCGGCCGTGCCGGCTGCCGTCGAGGCCTTGGTAGACAAGGAGATGGCGTCGTTGACGCTCGTCGTCAGGGACGAGGTCTGCGAGCTGCTGCAGGAGCTGAACTTCACGTTGCGCTTCTGGATGCGCGAGTTGAAGACTGGCTCAGCACGGGCGGTCAGGTGCTCCCTAAATAGATACCGTATTAGTTAGAACTCGTCTATTCCCTTTTTCTTTTTTCTTCTTCTCATTTTTACGGGTTAATTCATGCTGTTTTACGTACGCGGCGACCTTGCTCTGGTCGGGGGTAATCGTCACTGTGTTCGAGGTGGCCTCGCAGAACTCGGTCTGCTTCAGCGACGTGGGAGCGGCGCTGCCCGTCACGTAGTGGAAGCCCTGCAGAGCGGAGACGTGGGCCTTCTCGACGCCGGCCAGTCTGTAGGTCGTGGCGGCGTTGACCGAGGTGCTGACAGTCTCACCCGGCTGGATGGTCTGGAACATCTCGGGGGCGATGCCCGCCCGCCTGTACTTGACGTAGCTACCCTCGAAGGGGAGATCTTTGCCGGAAGCGTCTGATACGAGGAGATCCTTGGTGGCGTGGTCGAGGAGGACGGTGTTGGCCTTGTAGACGGTGATGGGCTCGCTGGCGGTGTTGGTCACGGCGACGTGAGCAACATGGCCAGTGGCGCCGGTGATCTCGACAGAGAGAGGGCAGGCAGCCATGGCCGCGCCGGCGAGGGCAGCGACGGGGAGGATGTTGGAGATCATGGTGAAGCCGGTTGAAGTAATATGAACTTGTCCAGATTGCTAGCTGCCAGAGAGGATGCGCCTTGGGAATCCAAGAAGACAAGCCGGGTCGAGAAACCCTTTAAATACTTCTCTCTCTCTGTCCATCTTGAGGCGGTAGCATCGGAATACAGGAAATAGATGACCTCCCCATCCACACAGCCAGCTTGCCTCTATTTCGACACATCATGGCCAATCTCCAACTTGGGGTAGGTCGACCAGCAACGGGCGCTTCCGATGATGCGATAAGGAAGGAGATTCCAAAGTCCTGTCCTCGGAGAGCCAATCCTGTAACAGAGAGCTCAAATATCGCCAAGTTGCATACATTGCCCCCTTGCAGCCCATGCCTGACATAGTAGCTCGCATGCCCAGATCGACACGCTAGCTATGCCGTTTCAGGCAGGTTTCTGGCATTGTTATCGGAGCGCCACCCATGACCCTTGGTAAAGCTTGATCAGCTCAAGCTTTCTTGGGAATCTCTTGGAATCTTGGCCGACAGCTTTGAAAATGGTCGAGGCAGCGACTTTGCGAGAATAAGGGGTTGTTTTGCTATGGAGTAGGGAATGGCGTTGAGAAGTTGCTTACCAGAAATCCAGCATCTAACCGTAATTATCCTAGCCATCTCCATCGACCTCGCGGCGTTCGTCCGGCGCGCTTCCTAGTGTACGGATACCACCCACCTCTCTTCACATGCTACTTGTCAGACTACACTACCAAGCGGGGATCTTGATATTCTTCCGGCAACCTGTCTAGATAGCAAGTTAAGTGCCTAAATAATCCCCACATTCACTACCCGCCGACGTCGGTAGTCAGAGTACGCTTACATGCCAGTCTGGATCTAGACTTCGTCAAAACGAAAGGATCTGATTCGTCGTTAACCGTTGAGCTAAGTGATACTTGTCCCCGAAGGATAAGTGGTGTGTACTTTATCAGTGGTATATCTACCCGACCCAGATCCAGTCACGCCATCCGCCATCCGCCATCCCCCCAGCTTAGACGGATGCTGCTCATTTTGTTACATATGTTTCTACAAGACATACTAACCAGCGTCTTGTCCGAGTAAAGAGTCGTCCATAACTTGTCTATAAGAATTCAACAATGCGAGTAGCGTTTACCAACTACTGGCGAGTGACAGGTAAAGGGGGGGTAAGATAGGGTAGCAAATGCACTTAACGCGGAAACGATCCTCCCTCATTCCAGTACAACCTAGTCTCGAATGGAGTTGAAAGAAGGCTGCTTCGGCATTTCTAGACGGCGGATCACACCTAGCGCGAAGGGGGGGCGGGCGGGGTGTGCGACGGAAGTTGCATGCTAAGATCAAATAGTCAACACATCTATGCAGATATCGGCATGAGTGAGACTCGACCATCCATCACGACATACCTATATCTGCTTATTGAGAGCGCATAGCCACAAGCCAATCTCGGCCCAAAACGTCGGGATAGGTAGGTCGTTAGGTGCGCGTGCGAGCCTAGTTCTAATCCGTCGAGTTAAGCGCGAGCCTTGCTTATGCTGCCTTGACCAGCTACCTATGTAGGCAATAGACGACTTTCGGAAACCCGAATCTGTTCTTGCTCGTTTCTCAGTGTAGTATCACCTCCGCCGGTCACTGGACCACTTTGCGCCCCATTGGGTACTTAACGAACCGCATAGCGGAATAACTAGTTCCTCGCGCCGCTAGGGGCTGGCAATGGACATAGATATCGAAAGTAGACGAATAGCTGATAGAGAGTCGCTTGTCGCCGGTTGCCGGCGCTATCTAGAGTCGACATAAGTGTGCTAAAGAAGTCGTGGTGAACTGCTGTAGAACTAATGTATGCATCAAGGTCCTGTTTGGATCAGAAAGTTGATAAAGATGTTGATCAAGGATAGAGGCTCGGGGCATCAAGTGCTGGCACGTAACAAATGCGATAGCATGCCGATGGGTGTCACTGCAGAATAGCAGATATTTAGAAGATAGTTATGTAAGTACAATCCCATGCTTCTTAGGCTCGTTTGACAATGATGTGATTGCATACAGCTTTCGTCCAACCTTGTCATCACTTTCCTTTTCCCTTTCCTTTTCCTTTGAGATAAAACGTGTTACCGTCCCAGCCGAACGCTCTGTTTAGTCTTCTACCATAGTGCCAGGCAGTTGTAAATGGAATCTTTCCCCCGGAGTGCGGCTCATAAAACTGGATTCTGCTTTGGTCGCCATCGAGCCTCTGAAACTGCCAGCCAGAGCCGTAGATCTTTTCAGGCGTGAACAAGCCTGTTGAAACCATGGCATGGATGAAGTCACTCCATGAAACCTCCCCAGGTACAGCTGTCACGGCAGGATTGAAGAAGAGAGTGCGGAAAACCTTGAGAGCGCGGCCATCTACACCAATGGATGCTGGCGCTGGTGGCACCTTATCGACCGAAATTGAACTGTCCTCTTGTATGTTTGCACTTCGCGGTGTAGTTTTGGTTTCGGGCTTCTTCTTTGTTGTTGGGGGCGTAATTGTTTCCACCGGCTTGTCGGTATCGGTATAGATTTTAGAGAGCGGTTTATAAAGCTGCTCAATACCTGGGTCTAAAACGGCCTCCTTTCCCGACTTCGTCACAGAAGAGGCTGGTTCTACCCATTCGGGGGTCCGTCTGATTGTATTACGCGGTTGAGTTAAAACACGTTGATTAGCCGAATTCGGGGGAATCCCACCACATTTGGCCTTTACGTGGGTATCTATCGCTGCCCAAAAGTCATCAAGATTCTGCTCAGCTTGGCGCAACGCCTCCACGTTTTTCTTGGTGCGAGGCTGCTCGACAGGGTACGCGAATTTCTGATTGCGAGGATTCCCAAGCCTGGATATTTGACTCAAATTCTCCGGGTCGAGAGCAGACACAGCCATCTTGCATGGTTTAAAACGCTCGGCGAATTCCTTCTTGAAGTCCCCTTCTCGTTTGCGCACCACTGATTGGAAGCTTCGTGCCCACGGAAAATAGGTATTTAGTTGGTCTATACACCATGAGATACTGGCCATGTCGCTAATGACCTTTGCGATGCATGCAGTCAGGATATCTTTCGCTCGAGGTTCTGTCTCCAGCAACCTTCCAACCTCGTTGACGACGAGGGATAGGCTAGGGTGGACAATTTCATGGTCACCCTGAGAAAGAGTATCGAAGAGCCACAGAAATCTTTTTTGAAGTTCACTCATTCCTTTACCCGCGTTCAACATGACGTCAACATGTTCTACAGTGCCATTGTGTGATCGACAGACGGCATAAGACCGCCATGGGGCAGAGGCGTACCAATAGTGTTCAAGCGATTCCAGCGAGCTGTATGCTGCCCGATACAACCAGTACGAAAACGTGAGTATAGCACTCAGGAATTCTTCTGGTAAGTATTCGGTGGGTGATATTTTAACCTCATGCTTTTTGTGCAGCTGCTGTAGAGCTCGGGACTGTCGGTGCAGACCTGCAAAGTATTCGAGTGGCAAGTAAGCCTCAGTCACCAGTACGCTACAGACACGAGCCCAGAAGGTTTCCTGTGATTTTAAAACAGAATGAGCATGGCCGTATTTATCCGGGATTAGCTCTTCGCGGTGTTCCTTCATTTCAGTGAGCTGCTCAAGAAAGTAACCTGGATCTTCCCGCAGGGCCCATAAGTGATCTTCGGCGGCAGCCAGCCTACCACCGAGCATACGTTCCATTCGGGCTAGATCTAGCTGAGGGGGTAGTCGGTAGGGCGCTTCTGCTACCATGACGACTAGCGAGTCGAAGCCGCTGGATTCCTGTCCAGTCTTCAAATGTGGTTCGGGCTGGATTGTGAAATCGGGAGCCGTGAGGTCTTCAGCTGGGATATCGATCATAATCTGTTTGCAGCAGTCGACAAGAAATTTCAGGAGTCGCTCTTGAGCCTCGAGTATGAGCAGACCTTCGCCAGGAGTAAACTGCTTCCAGTCGAAAGTGTGAGGCTGGTTGACCCATTCCATCAACTTGCCGTATTCTCCAGCATTCCGAGCGCCGTTCAAAAGCATAGAATGCTCGCTCAGATAAATAGGGACTAGGTTGTACGACGCGAATCCTAGAAGCATGGCATACCTATCAAAATTCGCAAAGGCAGGCGGCGGATTGCGGCCCCGTGCATTTAATAGTAACAGCAGGGGTTTGGGGGTAAGAAGATCTTCATGGTTGATATACGGCCACATGAAGTGGTTCTTGAACTCGTCTCCGGATTTACTTGTTTTACCGTCGGCCCTATTTGTCTGGCGGACTGCTTCGAAATCGGGTCGATGTGTCGCTGGCATGCCTAGCCAGTTGTCAAGTAGGATCTTTTGTCTCTGTTGTCGGATTTTTTTGGCCCATCGCTTTTGGATCGTCAACTCGTGACGTAGCAAGATCTCGTGCAGAAGGTGATAGCTGGCATAGATATTTTTCGACCTCTCCTTAGCTTCCTTTTGAACTTCAGCTAGGGTTGCTATGTGGATTGCCGGGGATTTCTTTTGGACGAGACGGCCTGAGGTGTCGCCTGAACCACCACCAGGTATGCGAGGCATCTCGGCCAAATATTCGGTAGTGCTGCTACGATAAATATGGTCTTGAGTGATCACCAAGGGACGACGAAGTGAGTATTTTCGCTTTAATCACAAACAATCTTTCGCAAGTCAAACTCTTCCTCCATGACGCGAAGTGACAAAAAAGTACGGCGAGTGCGGTTGTCGGTTGTCTCAGTCTGCACCTGCACACAGGGCTACAGACACGGTCACAGTCTCCTGGCATTCATGTGTACCTACCTAGTAAGTACTCGCTCGGGTGAGGCTGCCTTCCGTATTAAACTGAAACTACGCATAGCTGTTTCCTGCCATAAGTGTCACGGAGTATATAAAGTACCTATCCGTTGGTCCAGACCATGGATTAACGGCGTCGTTTTTCCGCAACATTAACTACCTTACTAATGTATGTATAATACGGTACACATCTAGTTGACTGTTTCTTTTCGTTCTGTTGTCGCACTCTGTTAATAATTAGGGGCAAGTCGACGCCAAAACCACAATTTCGAACAACGAGTGCAAATACGGTATATAGACCTTAATATTGAGGCTTGTAGTCTATTCGCCTATATAATTGAATAATGCATTACCTAGCTGCAGAAACTAACTCATGAATAGGAGAGCTGATAATAGATGAAAAGAGTTTTGGGGGTTTGGGACTACATTGGGCCCGACGGGCTGCCAAGAACCCAAGCAAAGTATACGTCGAAACCCCAACTCGAGTCTCGACGTAACATATATGAGCACTTGGATCGTGAGCTCCTATTCATTTTCCCAATCTGGCTCAGGATGGTTCGGTAGCTGATGCGCCAGATTTGTAGCTAAAAGCCACTCCACTCGGTGTTCCGTACGGGATGATGGCCGAGCTTTGAGGTGATGGTCAGGGGGTAAGCTCGGCTTCTCCTCATCTACAGCCCCTCCCGGCTGCACCCAAGAGCCGAGTCGGCCCTAATATTACATCATACGGAAGTTAACGCATTCCAGTAGAAATCATGTGTCTGCCAGATCGACATTTGATTTCGCAATGGTTTGCTGGCCGGGCTTCGTCCTCCTGGCCCGTCCTCGACAACGGCTCTCGTTTCACTCGTAGCAATATTTCCAGCTACTGCTAAAATCAGACGATCCAAGTGACTGGAGAATACATATAAACGAGAATAATTGAAAAGGGCCACTTTCTGAAAGACCCCTTCGTATCTTCCTAGATATGGCATTTTACGTTGAAAGTCGGAGCGCACCTGAGGTCAAGTGACTTGCCTTTTCTTTCAATACGAGAAAATCCTACCTGAGTAACTATGACTGATAGAATTCCGGCCGATTGGTGGGAAATGGTTGATCAGTACGCTAATGGCCTTCTCCTTTGAATATCGTGACGCCAAGCTACTCTTTCTCTTCGAAATATGCAGAACTCATACCCCCGCCCGTCGTCCATAAAACCCGAGACTATGCCGCGCGCCATGCTAGTTGTTGCAGATGCCTCTCGCATATCTACTATGTCAGTTCAGAAAATCCAAGCGCGGAGTAAACCTCACCACCATTGACTGGCTCCGACAACACAATGTTGAAACACACATTGACGAGGGCCGCCTCCGTTGCGACAGTATTTCTCGCAGGGCTGGTAGGGGCTCAATGGGATGCTTCCCGATTCGCCTGGTATCAAAGTGATGCCGGAACTGACTTCGCATCAGCTGTTCCCATCGGAAATGGCAGAATTGGGGCCGTGATATACGGGACTGCAAGCGAGCAGGTTGCCATCAACGAGAACACCATCTGGAGCGGGCCTTGGCAAGATCGTGCCAACCAGAACTCCCCAGGCGCCTTAGCGTCTATTCGGTCACAGCTAGCAAGTGGTCAAATCACGGCCGCCGGGCAGAATGTCCTGGCCAACATGGCTGGGAATCCGACCTCGCCGAGATCGTACAGTCCCCTTGGAAATTTGACCGTCGACTTTGGACATTCGGCAAGCCGGCAGAATTATCTTCGATATCTTGACACGTTTTCAGGAACCGCATTTGTGACTTATCTGTATAATGGGGTTAATTATACGTATGGACCTGAGAGCCTTGAGCCATGACGTGGGATGCTAATCTTCTGCTCAGACGCGAGTACGTTGCGAGTCAGCCACATGGCGTGTTAGCAATTCGCTTGACGGCAAGCCAGGCGGGATCACTGAATGCCAAGGTCTCTCTATCGAGATCGCAGTACGTGACCTCGCAGACGGCATCAGCAAGTAACGGGGTCTACTCAGTATCCTTGAAGGGAAATAGTGGCCAGTCATCTGGCGCTATCGAGTTTTCGTCCGAGGCAAGAATCGTCAACTCTGGTGGTAGGTTCATCAGTCTCCTACAGAGTTCCTATTGAAATAGTGTAGGCTGAGGGATATTTATCAGGCAGCATCAGCGTGTCCGGATCGTCAATCGCTGTCAATGGTGCGACAACTGTGGATATATTCTTCGACGCGGAGACCTCATACCGCTACACCAGCCAAAGTGCCCGAGAATCTGAACTGTCGCGCAAGTTAAGTGCAGCCGTGAGCGCGGGCTACCCGGCGGTTCGGAGTGCCGCGGTCAGTGATCATGCCAACCTCATTGGGAGAGTCAATCTGAACCTAGGCTCATCCGCCTCTGCTGCCAACCAAAACACGCCAACCCGCCTGTCGAACTACAAGTCGAACCCTTCAGCTGATCCGCAATTGATGACGCTCATGTTCAACTTTGGAAGGCACTGCTTAGTGGCTTCATCCCGTGATACCGGCGCTTTATCGATTCCAGCGAATCTCCAGGGGATCTGGAACAAGGATTTCAACCCGCCATGGGGGAGGTGAGGACTCGATTTCATCGCTCAATCCAAGCGTCTCGTATTATAGCACAATGGCTAATACACTTCAACGCTTTTAGCAAGTATACTGTAAGCATAGAAAGTATTTCGCGGGCCAAGTCTGTATGCTAACGACCTAGATTAATATTAACATCGAAATGAACTATTGGCCCGCTGAGGTGACGAATTTGGCGGAAACTCACAAGGCCTTGTTCGATCTCCTTGACGTCGCCAAAACCCGCGGGCAGAAGATGGCCCAGGTCATGTACAACTGCAACAACGGGGGGTTCGTCTTGCATCACAACATTGATGTCTGGGGCGATGCGGCTCCAACCGACTATGGAACCCCTTATATGATGTGGCCCATGGGAGGCGTGTGGCTCTCCCTCCACACGATGGAGCACTACCGATTCACCGGGGATCGCACATTCCTGGAACAGCGCGCCTGGCCGATCCTACAGAGCGCTGCCAACTTCTACTACTGCTATCTCTTCAATTGGAACGGCTACATGACGACTGGGCCTTCTCTGTCTCCCGAGAACTCGTTTAAAGTACCCGCCGGTGAATCGAATGCCGGCAATGGCGAGGGGATTGATATCAGCCCTCAGATGGACAACTCATTGCTGACAGAGCTCTTCCAAGCCGTCATCCAGGCGGGCCAGATTCTGGGTAAAACAGGCTCCGACATCACAAATGCTCAGAGCTATCTAGCCAAGATCCGGCCTCCTTCTAAAGGGTCGTATGGCCAGATTCTCGAGTGGCGGCAGGAGTACGGCGAGACCGAGCCCGGACATCGACACATGTCACCCATATGGGCGCTCTATCCAGGCTCTGCCTTCACACCTCTGAACTCGTCGGATCTCTCGAATGCCGCGAAGGCTCTGCTCGACCACCGCATGAGCAATGGCGCTGGAAGCACAGGATGGGGCCGGACATGGGTCATGTGCCTCTACGCCCGGCTGTTCGCAGGGGACACGGTCTGGAGCAACGCGATCTCGTTCCTTCAGAAGTACCCCTCGCCCAACCTGTGGAACACGGATAACGGACCAGGCAGCGCGTTCCAGATCGACGGCAACTTCGGCTTCACGGCCGGGATCGCCGAGATGCTGCTCCAGAGCCACAACGTAGTCCATCTCCTCCCCGCGTTGCCGTCGGCTGTCCCCGCAGGCTCCGTCACTGGCCTCGTCGCACGCGGCGCCTTCGTGGTCGATATGGCATGGTCGAACAGGGCCCTCAGCAGCGCCACCGTTCGGTCTAACCGCGGCGGGACACTTGCGCTCCGGGTCCAGGACGGGCGTCGTTTTACCGTCAACGGCGTGACTTACGCCGGGCCTATCTCGACTACGGCCGGGTCATCCTATAGCATAAAATTGCTCTGAGCCGGAATCGGCTTCACAATGTCAGGAAGAGTTGTAGAACAAAAGTGACCCCTTAACCCCCGCTTCTTGGCCACACCATGAGCCCAACCCCCACCTTTAGGGGCCTATTACGAGTACCTATACGGAGCTGAAGTCACACTGTTTTCTAGGCACTTACTTAAGTAAGTATTTCAATCATAAGTCGAAAAGATTAACGAGCGAGTTTAACAGGTCATGACTTCGTGTGAGACGTAAAACAGTGGAACTAGGAAGGGAGAGTAAGACACAAGATAAGGTACCTACAGGTAGTATGTGTACCGAGTACAGAGTGTACCTTAGGTAAGTAAGTAAATGTATTTATTGTTCGTCTTTCGAGTATGTATCTGCCAAGTACTACCCGTGACGTAAACTTGGGAGCCGAGCCTTGGGTCGCCAAAATCACTGACATCATAGGTAACTTCTAATGAGTACCTAATTCTCCGTAGGGACACTAAATCACCTAAGGCTAGCCTAAGATCTAGCATCTATCACCACCAGATTAGGTACCTAGGCAATTTAGTAGCTGACTCCAGTTGGATCGGCCATGCTTGTGGCCTTTGGTTAGAGGAGCAACATATTCTTAGACTCTGACCGCATGAATCACCCGCCGTCCTGACCTCGCATTATTATATCCTAATCTCATGGCCCAAGCAAGACAACGTCCGACATGACTTCCGGCGATTCATTAACCGCTGCGCAGCTTCGCGCTCTCCTTGACATTTTGATCCACCATGAAACATATGCTGAAGTACAAAGCTTTCAAGATGCCCAGGCTATCGAGACCTACGGGTGGCCATTTGTCGACCGGGATGAGAAGGGAGGGCCTGCCAAGCCGCATGATCTTTCATCATCACCGTTGCTCCAGCTGCTACTCACCAGGCTACTTCTAGGTGCACCAGCCGCCCGAGATCTGTCGACCGAGTTTTGGCCGGTCAAGTTCAAGGGGATCATGAGGCAGCTTGGAGATGCTGATCTCTCCGACAGCTACGACAAGGGCACTTTGGGAACACGGAAGAGGCTAGCCACTGCGGCATCCGTGATTCACGAGGCTGTCACCAGAGGTCTGCTCTCGGGCGTGTCTTGTGATGGCCTACCGGACCTCCATTTCCCGTACGACGAAGAGAAGGCCGAACACCTCACGAAGGCATGGCACGACTGTGTTCGCCACTTAGTCTACGGGGATCTGGTAGATGGGGTATTCGATCAACTTACGCGTACTGAAGATCTTGAAGCGCATTCCCCGGCACTCAAGGCAGCCGTCCAATATGCTGAGCTTTACATCGCTACATTTCTCCATCAGACGTTTATACTCTCGGCAGAAGGCCCCTACTTACTGAAGCTCATCGAGAACGTACATAGGTTGGTGCCATACACTGTAATAGGCCAAACACTTCGACTCGGCAATGCGGCGAGCATGATAAATGCCATGAGCAGGCTTTTTCTATCCAAGCTCAGCGTGGGAGCCATGACAAATTGGATGGGGTTGACTTCCAACGCTGCCAATGGAATGAATCTCCGTGAGTTGTACTTATCTCTTCTTACTCGAGCTGATGTCCCATCAGACTGCGAGGTCTCTTCATCTCACGGGAAATGTGTGTTGCTGACCTGACCTATCTCAGTGCAAAGGTAAGATAAATCTTACTATAATTATCGGTAATACGGAAAATCTAATGAGGCCCAGAATCATCTCACTCGTTCTTGAGTGGGATGCCGCTGATTTTCGCAAATCTACTGAAAAGATGAAGCTAGATCGAAATGCATCCAGTGAACAAATGTCAGCAATCGACCGGCATCTGGCAGCCGACCGAAACCAACATGAGCTGGCACGAAAGAAAAGCATCCTAGACAAGAGCTCTATAATATTCGCCATTTTCGAAATTGAGAACCCGCAGCTGTTAGAGTCATTAACAGATCGTCAACACATTTCATGCTTAGAATACTACGCTGCCCAGCTTGCGATTAGGGATAGAGAGCACATCACAGATGTGCTATGCAATTCGAGCCCCGACCTGACGACTGCGATTGTTTTAGAGGGCTTGGCGGCGCTCGACCCGATGATCCGAGTAGTTCACAAGAACGTGGATCTTCGGAAGCATCTCGGCGCCATGGAGAGTTTTCTGGGAGACTTTATTAAGACGGCAAAACCTAAGGCGCAAGACAAGAGCTCAAAGGTAGATTCGCCAGCGGTCCAGGATTTTGTGAGGCTATTGCAACGGAACGATCACCTACTATGGTCATATCTTCACGACTTTTGCAGTGGTTGTCCCGAGCTAAGGGACACGTGGCGGGAATGGATGAAAGGGTTCGTATTTTGGAGTGTCCTATTTCCTATCAAACATGTTTCCGGCCATTCCGCTAGTTCTGTGGGATCCTGCAGCATGCATATCATTGATTGGAATTACTGACTGCTAATACACGGTAGTGCTATCAAAGTATTTCGGCGGAAGTCTGAGAGCAATCTGAATAACAGGACCCCCCCTGTGAACGGGGAACCTCCTACTGATGATGCGGGCGACATGCGACCAATTCTCCAAGATTCATTTGATAAACTCACCGAATCCCAGAGAGGAATTGTGCTCGAGAGGATCGACGTCCACTCTGAACACCTTGCAACTCTGGGGAAGCTATCAAAAGCAAAAATGCAAAAAATTATTGATGAATTACATGGAAGAAGCCAGGCTGGCACAGGGGATGTGTCGGGACCTGGGATATACGCCTCGCGATGGCAAGCTCTTCTAGATCAGACGCTGGTAACCCCAGTAACACCAAAGGGTCCATTACGTTCCGGCAAGGACGTGAAGAGACTGAGGGCGGCGAGGAAACCTGGAACCCAAGGCGACAAGCAAGCATCGGATGCTGATGCGGCTCCTTTGGAACAAGACGGGAGCTCCGGACCTGCACCACCAGATGTATCGGCGGTAGTTGAAATGCTCGGATCACAGTTTAAAGATGCGGTCGCAAGGATATCACGGGACGGCTTGCAAGAGGGTGAACCGTAAAAACAGCCGTCGACTTAGCAACGATACATCTCATTAAACACGATATACATCAGTCCAGTCTGACGTGAGAACGCCCAAACATCATACAAGCCCTCCTATTGAGTCAATCCCGAATAATCTCTAATGCACCCTAGCCACTGAGCTAGCGGTATGTGTGGGTTTGGTGTGAAGTGAAAAAGGAGGCTCGTCGGATTCTATGGCATGTTAGTGTTGATATCGAATCGCGACAATGAGCCAGGCAATACTTACTATAGACCCGGGACCAAGCCACCAGGGACTATGCCGCCGAGAATGCCAGTCAGTCCGCTCAATCCTGACTTTGATGCAGGTTTCGCAGCTGCCTTCGCAGCTGGCGTCGCAGCAGCAGCAGCAGGCTTTGCAGGTTGAGTGGCGTTCTTCTTCTCATCGGGGTGAAGGGAGGTCTCAACCCGCTCCACAGTGGGAGGGAGCGTCTTGCCGGCCTGTGAGAGAGCACCGGTGACCGGCGCCATGAGTCCACCCACGACAGGAAGTTGTCTCGGAGTATTCGTGACGGGTACTGCGGCACTTGGCGTTAGAAGCTATCATGTACGTACAGAAGTTGACTTTCTGTAGAGTGGACCTAGTGCTAGTAGAAGGTGGCTGTCATAAAGATAGCCGGTTCTATTTGGGCACATGTGGGAGGTACTCACCGGCAACGCTGGTAGCGGCCAGGAAGGCGACGATGGAGACAATGAAGGACTGCATGATGTTGTTGGTTGGTGTGAAGGAGGAAGTATCTTGTTTAGATGAAGAGGAGTGTTGGGATGAAGAACACGGTAAGACAACAATTGCTGCTGGAAACGAATGACTGGTAAAAATGAGTGACTTGAGGGACTGGAAAGGAGAAGGGAATTTGTCAGGAGTAGAAAGCAGCCAGGGACTATTTGTACGCAACAATCAGGGGCGAGAGCGAAGGAGAATATCTCTTAGCTTTCCAACGGAGATTGGATTGACTTAGGATATTGCGAGCCATGTCTCTCGTGCAAGGCACTAGAGCAGTAAATACGCAGTTGCTCGAACACTCGCTCGACCATTTCGAGGTTGTCGGGGAGCCGATCAGTCGGCCCTTGGAATGAAACAACGATTGGCAGCCAAAACAATTACGACGTACCATGCCACGCCTCCGCAGAACGAAGGACACGGATGTCGATCAATTGAGCATATACATTTTCATAGTCACTATCCAGAGACACGGACTCTCTTCTCCTGACGCTGATATAGATCGGCGCGAATGCCTGGGCTGCTTGCTATTGCTTTCTAGACGCCGCTATACCGGATGATCGCTTGCCCCCCGACTCACTCGCATATGCCGTGTCTTTTGTTTTCACGCGTTGTAACTTACTTCATTGCGTCACTCTCAGTCACTCTCAGCACGCCTCATTTCTCCTTCGTTGGCCCGAGGGCGTGCAATATCCAACGTACTTCGCTATAAACTGGGTATAGCCAGCCTCCTCATCCACATTTACAGTCTTAGTCATTTCCCAACCGCCTCGTGCGTAGGCTGTCGCATTGTGTCGAAGGCGACTGACTGGCTGATAGAGGAAGAAGGGCCTCCGGAGAAAACGACCCCCGACGTCCGCGGCCGTTTTGCTTTTCCGGGCGTTCTCTGTCTGTACTGTAGTACTACTACTGCTACTGCAGGTACCCATCGCAATGTCCGGCTCGAGCCGTAAGTGGTGCGGGCAGACGCAGATGAGAAGAGCGGCCCGCGCAGGATATAGTTAGGTTAGTGGCATGCATGTCTGGCCGCTTCGATATCAATCTGGGGTTGACCTGTCTGTCTACCCAATGTCAGGGCGGTTATGTGTGTCGCAAATGGCTTCGGCTTCGGCTTCGGCGTCTCTTGCGGTCGTGGCGTCCGCCAGGAGTATCTCAGCATCTATCTACCTGCTTCATCCAACCCCTCTCTATCAATCCGTCTAACCTCGCGAGCGATGCAAGGAACAGAGGAGAGACGTCACAAGAAATAGTCCTGGTTACAGCTGGGGTAATCTGGCCCATTGAATTGGCTCCTTTCGAAAAACTAAAATATCGGGCGCGAACACTGCGAAGTGAAGTCCATTTCGCGTCCAACAGGCTGCGCAGCACTGCAGGCGGGCGCCCCAGCTGAGAACTTATCTATCATACCTTACGTGGTCGAGATTGATACCCTCACGAGCCACGCGGACAGCCCGTGGAGCTCATGTTTATGGTTTGGACCTCGATCTGAGTCCAACCCCTCGACGAACGATATACAGTCCTCAACTTACTTTGCGCAGCATGAGCGAGTCGCCAGATACTGGATGCAGTGTGCAGTGTGCAGTGTGCAGTGTGCAGTGTGCAGTGTGCAGCAGTGTGGCCAAGAAGATGACGACCTCAGCAGACTACGGTTACCGTGTAAAGACATATATCCCTTTATATGAATATTCCAGCTTAACGAGGTATTTTCGTTCCGTCTCCAAGGCTCCAGCCAAGTTTGGTTCGGTTCATCATCTGCTCATCTGACCCTGGACAACCAAACTGTGCGGCAGCCTCAAAATGATATTATGGAAAAACAATGCCGTCAGGTCACGACGATGGCGGAGCCCGCTTGAACCAAGATGATCACACCATCTATCGAGGCGTTCTCCCCGTTGTGCCGCCCGAGGGCTCCCTCGAGAAGTCGCCAAGAAACAATGCAGCGACCGCTGCCTCGGCCGCCGGCGTTCGTGCCCTGAGCGCCCAGGCCATCGCCTTCTATTTCCGGGCGCCCGTGAAGGCCTTCTTCCGGACGCGCGTCGACTATCTCGCCTATGCGAGAAACGTCCACCAGGAGCGAGCCACGCTGCTTGCACGGGCCGTCGCCAGCGACGGCGCATCGTCGCGACTTGCCCTCACGCTCAGGCAGGCCTGGCTATGGGCCCACGGCACGACCCCAGGCTTGCTTGCGACGGTCATCCGTCAGCACGGCTGGAGCGTTGTGCCGCAGCAGATCCTCCCGCCACTCATAGCCAACGTCGGCGTCGGCGCTATTCTGTACACCAGCTACTTGCAGATCCTCGGGCAGCTTCATGAGGAGAGCGCGAGGTCGACGCGGCGCGTCTTCCCGCCGCCCGAGCCAACCCACACCTTCACTGCGGGGTTCTTGGCAGGAAGCCTCCAGAGCGTGGTGGCCGCTCCTCTTGACGCAATACAAGCTAGGTACGACCACCGAGATCTCGTCCAGGGTAATGGTGGCAAGCCGAGGAGCATGTGGTCGTTCTCGGCGGACAAGCTGCGCGAGATCGGCGTGCGAGGAGTGTTCGCGGGCTGGGGCCTGTCGTTCATGAAGGATAGCTTGGGTAGTGCCGTCTTCTTCAGTACCTTCGAATACGTCAAGGCGCAGAGCTACTACAAGTTCATCACATGGTACTACAGCGGATTAAACCAAGACGCGGTTGTCGACATCGCGCGAAAGCGCCCCATCTCCCAAGAGGAGAACAAACCAGTTCTCATCACGCCCCATTACGCCATAGAGCCCATGTTTCTGCTGCTCGCCGGCATCAGCGCGTCGTCCGCCCAGCAGGTCATACTCCACCCGTTGACGCACGTCCAGGTCAAACACTGGGATCACCTCGAGGATCTCGACGCCAAGGCAGAGAAGGTCAGGGGAGCCGCTGCCGCCAGCCCCGACAAGCCGAGACGGAGATGGAGGATGCTGAGGGCATATTATCACGCGTACCAGGAGACTTGGGCGCAGTGCACGTCGGAAGCCGCATCAGAGCGCAGGGGGACAATGCGCTGGTTATATCGCGGTTTCTGGTGGAACACGATACGACAGGTCCCGAGCACCAGTGCCGGCCTGATCATCTTCGAATTAGTCCGTCGCAAATACGGGAGCCATGATGAGCCCGTCCGCGTCGCCGGAGACAACTACGAGATTCTAATTAGCTGAACGCAGCGTCGTCGCGTTCGAGCATCCAGATCAAGGGAAGAGTCATCACACAGAAATTCTAGATTTCGCACTAGAATCCTCTTATATAAGTAGATAGATATCCTTAGCATCGATGAGCATAAGACAAGTAGATAGACCCCAGACGTAAGTAATCACAACTCGCTTCTTGGTACTGTCATCCTCCAAATGAGTGAACTGTCCCCGATGCCACTGTGGAGTGATAGGAACGCTCAGCGCCCTTTATTGCTCGCGCTCCGAATGTATGGCTCGAGCGGGAACACCTGGCTCTCGGGCGTTATATCGTTGTAGAGGTCCTCCCACCTCGACCGCAGAGCAGCCGGGGTCTCCCAGGCGTTTTCGGGGTCGCGCAACCACAGACGCAGCAGATGCCGTCTAGAAAGCAAAAAGAATCTCATCAGTATTTTACACTCCCCTACACTTACACCCATTCCGTAAATCAAAAGTTGCAATAACGAATTAAAAAAAAATTAGAAAAATAGCGGGCATTAAGTTAAGGAACAAACGAATAAATCCTGTGCACATACCGTTTCTCCGGCGTGTCGGTGAAGCCGTCCCGCGCGTGGAAGACGGCCAGGTTGTTGATGTACTGGACGTCGCCCTTCTGGAAGTCCGTGTTCACGCAGAACCGGTCGCCGAGGAAGTGCAGGGTGTCGAGGGCCTCGGCCTGGGCCTCGGTGATGGGCGGGATGTTCGGGTTGCGCGGGAGCGCGCCGAAGCCGACGAAGGTGCGGCGGGCGTACTGCAGCGCGATCCTATTTTATGCACGCACTCTGGAGTCAGTAATTGCCAGATGAAGAATGGGGGTTCAGCTCGTAGTTCGGGAGGCATGCAAGCAGGAATAGTGAGGCCCGAAACCTGCGTAATAGCAACGGGGGGATAAATGGCTCCGGGGAACTAAACTAACCTCTCGGGGCGCGAATCCGTCGCCGGGAAATGGAACACGAGCGGGCGCTGCACGTACGGCGTGCCGGGCTTGTCGAACCTGGGTATGCTACCACGTCAGCGAAATTTGTCTTTTCCTCTATCTACATGTCTGTCTATATTGCCGTATCGCCACATCGCGCGGGGAACGAAATGGTCGAAAGATCGAAAGAACTTACACCTCCGTGGGCCAGTCCTGCGAGAGCGTGTGGATGAGGTCGGGTCGGGTGCGCGCGATCTCGTTGTACACCCGCCACGTGCTAGCGATCTTGCTCGCGCCGCCGGCGGCCGAGGTCTCGAGGGCGAAGAGCGAGATGATGTCGCCCGTGTCCGTGTGAAAGACCTGCTTGTCCGTCGTGTACGCAGGGCTGCCGATGAGGCCGCGCTCCCCCGCCGACCCGGTCAGGTCCTTGATGTGCGCGAGGACGACGTCGGCCCTCTCGCCGTTGAACTTGTGGTCCTGCCGCGCCCGCTGCGGCGCCACGTGCGCGGAGACGCCGGCGTATATGATGACGTTCTCCTCGCGCGTGTAGTCGTCCACCCGCAAGCCGCGCAGCACGAAGAAGCCGTGGCCGAGGTGCAGCTCGGCCGACAGCCGGCGGAGCTCGGCGTGCAGGGTCGGCAGCGGGAACGTCTCCTGGCTGACGGCGCCGAGGGGCTTGCGGAGGCCTATTTTGCCATGTTTGTTTAATTTTAACGATGCCTATACGTAATCTACAAGTTCGGAAACCCCCCGCGTGCTCTTGCTCTTGTCGTACCTTTGAAGTGTTTCACGGCCTGGTCGATCTCGGCCAGGTGCTCGGGCGTGAGGACATATGTCCAGTTGTACGTCTCAGCCACCGTCTGGCCCTCCCAGACCAGGTCGCCCGTCAGCTTTTCCGGAAACCCCTCGGGGACCGATCTTGGCAGGTTCCCCTCTTGCAGTCGGCGTGTGACGCGGGCCTGCCACTTCTCGTAGCTCGGGTGGTACGAGATATCGGGCTGGCCTGGTGGCGCTGGGGCCGCCTCTAGGACCGTCGAGGTAATAACGCTCGTCGTGGACATGTTGTATCACTTCACGATGAGAACTTTTTATTTTTCTTCCGCCTAGGTATGTATTGGAGATTTGTTTTTATGATGCTTTTCCAACACGGGCTGTTTCGTCGCTTTATACATGTAAGTCACAAACCCCCACGCAACCCTCCTCCACAATTGCGTGATCTATCGACAATCGGCGATAATTCGACCTCACTCGTAGATATTTACGGTCCAGTGATAGATTTAAATAGACCGCGAATGAACTAGGACCCTTGTGGTCATGAGAGGAAAGCTCCTTAGTACTGTTTGAGAAATGTATGGCCGCAGATAGATGTCGAATAAGCTGAAATTATCGTCTCATCGAAGTTCCCCCGCACTGTCAAGGAACGAATGATGAACCGCATAGCCGTTTTAAGTGGGATACGGTCGGACATAAAAAGCATTATTTGTATAATTGATGTCATTGCGTATATATACAAATCCCACAAGATTTACACCAATCCCAACATCTCGACATAGCTACTTGGGTTATTTGGGTCGCAGGAAGGGATGCGCTTCGGTATTGAATACATAGTCGTCAAGATTGATGATATCCGGCGGCGAGAACAACAAATAAAAGTACTTGAGCGTTTCGGCAAGCCAAAAGCTCTAGATAAAAAATAGTCAGCCGGCCCGTTGAAGAGAGGATCGGACTTACATACCTCCATATAATCCTCTTGCGCCGAGGTTGTGATTTTCTGGGTGACGTCCAGGACGGATGCGTGTGTTCCCGAGGCCGTCTGCGTTCCGTTGATAATGGCATCGAACATGTCCCATCCGAGTTCCTGCCATACCGGCTTGCCAGTTACTCGGTACATTATGAAGACGCTCTCTATAGCCTCCGGCCTCAGAATGTAGCGAGGATCCTTTGCCGTGGTAAAGCCAAGGGGTAGATGTTCTTTCGCTGTGAGAACGCCATATCAGTCCTTCGCTCGGGGGTGTTGGCTAAGAGAGAGGTAATACTCACATTCGCGTTGTTTAGCCTTCTCCTCAAGAAACTTCTTTCTATCCCATTTGCAGTTCTCAAAGGACTGACAGGCAACCATGTTCAGACGCTCAGGCATGATGCCTGTGGGAAATGACCTGTACCCGTACACGCATCCGAGAGTAAGCCTCGAGCCAATATTCACGTAGCCCTGGTTGTTGAGGATTTTTCCAGCCAGTGCATAAACGCCACCCAGATAACAGCCCAAATGCTCCGCCTCTTGATCCAGCATAACACGCCCATTGCCGGCGATCCTGCCACTGCTCGGGATGAGGATCGGCTCGTTATTCGGAATCATCGGCCGAAAGAACAACGCCTCGGCCGCCTCCAAGAAATCCCGGCTCATCTTCTCGTACTTCGGTTCCCGTCCGCTTAGGAGAGCGTGCATCTTAGGCAGATACTCGTATAAGCTGTCGGCGCCGCCCGCGAGGGTGAACTGGTCGCCGGACACCACGTCCTGCGAGCTCATGGAGACGTACATCGGCCACAGGCCCGGTATCTTGGTTTTCTGCTGGCCGCGATAGAACACATCCATGAGACGCGCTATGGCATCGTAGTACTTCGGGTCCCCCGTGATCTGCGACAGGCGCGTGAGCTCGAGGGACAGTGTACCCGGCGAAGCGGAGACGACCGAGCTCTCCACGGCCAAGCCCTCGCCCGTCTTCGCCGCGTCGAAGTCGATGAAGTCCACGGGCATCCGGTTCTTCGTGTTAAACGCGCCGTATATCAGGTCGCCGAGCTCTATCGCCTTGACGAGCAGGGCCTCGCGTTTGCTGAGGTCGTAGGCGGCGATGAGGCCGCCCAGGTACCTGATGTTGGTCTCGAACGTGTTCACCGTCGGAGACGTCGACTGCCCAAAGTCGATACCCGCGACGGCCTCGACGGCTGAGTCGAACTCGTCACGCAGGCCCATGATCCAGAGCGTGTCGAGCGAGTCCACCAGCGTCGCCGCCCAGCCGCTAAACTGGTCCTGGAACCCGCCCGAGATCGGCTTCAGCGCATCCTTGAGCCAGGCGTGCTTCTTGTACGCCGCCCAGTCGCCGAGGAACACCCGCCTGACCTCGCGACGCCTCGACTCCCGGGTCCGTTCGTGTTCTGCGTCCCCGCGCTTCGGCCGGGCCTGGACGCGCGGGAGAGATTTGGAGCGGCCTGCTGCAGGTAACGGCGTGAGAGTTTCCGGGGCGAACCGGTGTGCGACTTTGCCCCAGTCAAAGCTGCTCTTGGTGGCGATCGGCAGTTTACGGCGCGACGGCCCCTCGTTCATGTGTCGCTTCAGCTCGCTGAATTCCGAGCCGAATAGATTCTTCGACAACACCCACCACGTGAGGAGGATCCCGGCTACTAAGACGAGGGCATTGCGAAACCTCTGGCTCCGGCGCGACATTGTTGGGATATGCTCAGAAGAATGACGAACAAGCTATGCCGCGTGCTAGGCGATAGATACCGTTCAGTCATAAGAGGGTCAACGGCGTCGTTTGTGGTCCGTCACATCATGCGAAGGAAATGGGAGACTGCCTCCGGTCGGATAATCGCCTCCAGTCTTCAGAGTTCCCTTCAAGAGGCCAGATGGCCAATTGATATGAATCGAAGATGAGCCTACAGCGCCGCAGACCTCTTCGGTCGAGGCTGAGCATTCAAATTTCTGCGCTACTGAAGTATAACAGTCGAGCTTTGATACGCCTACGTCAATAATGACAATGATTAGATCCCTCATGAGTCGAGAGTCGAGTTGTGAAACAAAGAATTAACCGAGTCGACCTAAATGCCCAGACCATATGGGCTCAACCGCCAAGTCCTTGGCAACATGTCGTATACAGGCTATGCTGTGCAGACGGGCGCCTAAGACATCCAATCACACTCCTATTCAGGTTACAATCACTCAGAACGCGAGCGCCTTTTCTCGGCCGCTTAACCTCCGTTCGCTGCGAGATCTATTCATGTAGTTAGTTCTGCGGTTTCGCTCAAGTAAAGAGATAGATATATCACGATTGTCGTACACAATTGTCAATGGTTCACTTGTTTCAACCCGAGGATGTTGCTCCACGATGCTTTTAGTATTAAACAAACGAATTTAGGTAAGTACTTAAGTAGGTACATGAAACAAAAGAAGTAAAACAGTAAAACATTTCAATAAACAACCCCTCTTCCTCAACATCACCCTGGTCGACAGCAGCCCGGACACAGGACATCACACATACCTAGGTTAGCGATATGAGCTCTTATGCTGCCAATACAACTTCAAGGTACAGCCGGGGTCAGAGACGTGCTCGAGACCCGGGTAGGCGCCCGGGTTCTTCTGTACGAGCCGGGTAGCGTGATCTTTCTGCTCCTGGAGAGCATCCGTGAGCTGTCTCAGCAGCTGTCTATCTTCGTGATTGTCGTTTTGGATCCGATATAGCCACGGTTCATCCCAGGTTGAGCGTGCCTGCTGGTATCTGGCAACCTCTTGTCCGAACGAGCTCTTGCGGATCCTCCGGCGCGCGCTTAGCATGTTGTGGAACTCGGCCTCGATGTCCTCTGAGTCGTGCCCCCGCCGCTCGTGCTCGAGGTCCCGGCTCGTCGGAGACATCTCCAGGATCCGGAAGCTGGGGCTCTTCTCCGTCTCGGTCGAGCACGCGCTGTTCAGCGCCTTCTCTACCGAGATGTGCAGTTCCGGGATCTGGAGCTTGGGGAGCCTGCGCCTGTGGTAGAGGGATTTATGCGACGACGAACCAGAAGCACGCGACAGGGCACTGGCGCTGTCGTCGTCCTCCAGTCCTAGGGTCTTTGTCGCCGCTTGGCTAAGTCCCTTTGCTGCAACGAAGAGTGCTTTCTTGCCCCGCGTGACTGTACGCGTGACTGCAGACTGTACGACCGGTTTTGTCTTTTCGAGGGCCGCCTTGCTCAGGTCCAGGCTCGAAGATACTTTCCGACGAGCGCTGTCTAGAACAGATTTCCCACTTAGCCAAGAGCGTTTTGCTGTCGAGGCTGTTGTGCGGGGGCTATCGGGCGCAAGCTGAAGCTGGCTGAAACTTACAAATTGATCTCTGGGCAGCATCATCCTGTGCACCCTGAAAGAGTTGGATCTCTTCTGCTCCTCGTTCAGAAGTTGCTCGAAGGTATCTGTAGGAGATACTACGCAAACCGGTGTAGGGACGTAGTCTACGGGTGTTCTTGGGCGAGGTGGTCTCGCACCTTCGACTGGGGGGCGATTGGATGCCATAACCTCCGCTTGGAGTAGAGCAATTGGGAGATGGATTATGGTAAGCGATGTTCTTTCGATCTTCTTTTCTCTTCTTCTTCTTCTTTCTGTCTCCTCCAGGTAAGCTCAACTTACCTATGATTACTGTTTCGTATGAAGTTTGGGTCACCCGGTATGATTTTCTTGCTGAAATAGTATGCAAAGCAATCGAGAGAGGAAACCCGCATGCTTGGGATTGCGACCACTTTTAACCTGCACATCTCGGAATCAAGAGATTAACAAACAATGACGGAATAAGTAGGTTGTTCAAATTGGGCTTGGTCATGTTTGGACGTCTTTGTGGAAGCGTCAAACAATGTATTGTGAGAAGTGTGATATCAAAGGCGGAGTTGTTGTGTTCTTTATACAAGGAATATGCATACGATGGCAAAGCTGCCGTATTACCTAATTCTAGACATGTAGTGTAGCAATTAATGTTTATGTATCTCTAGATGATGTGTTACGTGTATTCCACACAACACAAGTCACTCATGTGTTTGCATGCACTCTGACGTGTCCTCTCCTTCCCTTTTAATCTAGGTAGTTCAAATACCAGTGCTCTTCATTTTACGTCCGTCACGGCACCCGTCTCGGTTATTCTAGGCCCCAACTTCCCGAATATGAAAGAGGCAATGGGGGGCAACGCACTTGACGTTCTCCCGGTCGAGCTGCGTCTCAAGATCTACGAGTACGTATACGCAGACCTCATCGACGAATTGTCAGATCACCTCTTCGGGGTCTTTGTCCTCTACGATTCACTTTACGACTACACAAGATCAAGCCTTGAGAGTCATGTTGGGAAGACCGGTCTCACCGCACTGCTTTACACTTGCAAGAAGGTGCACGACGAAGCACTATACATACTCTGCGGCGAAGCTGAGTTCATTCTCAACATTATGGGGGATGACGATAGTGACGATGGAGAGAGACAAGAGTTTCGGTTCTCTGAAGACAGCCGATGTAAGTGGGCTTCGAATGATCCTGCCTATTCTAGCAATCTATTTTCTCAACGATAAATGGGCTTTCTCAGGTGGTCGCCGTGAACGAGTAAAAGACTCGTCACACTCTCCCACACTACGCTCAATGCAGCAATTAGTTCCTGACTCTTGTGTATTGCAGTGTTGGCGTTTGCCAAAAACCTCAGGGTTAATCTAGAACCTCTGTCAGACGAGACGAACGAGCGCTTCGTGAACCGAATCCATCGCTTCCTGAGGCTGATCAACAATGGCGCCAATCTGCGCTCGCTGCAGATTAGGATCTCCTGTCCAAAGCTCGGAGACCCAGAGTCGCTGAACGGAATCCTGCTCGCCCTCTCAGATCTGCGGACGATGGGAAATCGTATCACGGTCTATATCGGAGACATGGCGGAGGAAGTCATCAGCGACGATCACCTAGACTCCTTTATTCGTATGATTGATGGGTAGGTTTAGCCTTTGTCTCATGCTGTGTGAGGCATTACCCGGTATTTGTGACGGGAAAGAACACTGACAAGCCTTCTGTAGTGTTTACATGGGGCGTGGTCATCATCCTTTCGAACCCACCCATTACGATGGCTGAGAAGATGAAATATCTAGTACAGAGAAAATACCAGGCCGATATCAAGTGCGGCCGATCCAGCGGCTCGGGTTTTAGAGCCTCGGCAATCACCTAATTGGTCCAGTTTTGGTACACTAGGAACTTTCAGTTACAAAGTGAGCTAAAACTAACGATCCAACAGCTGGGTAGGTACTTTAGGTACATACACAGGGAGCAATAAAAGCGCCATTATTGCTCGCCACACTAAAGATGCTGAAGAGCATGACGTAGGCCTTGTCCAATATTGTATAAGTCGAGAACTTGATAATTTGCAATTCAGCTAATCGTCGGCTGTGCATGGGCTGGAACGGAACTCTAAAAAACTACCGTTGATGGGTACTTGCAATGACGCTATCCATAATTAGTACCTAAAAATTACCTCCCAAAAGTCTTTGTGCATGGCCCACTTTTACACCTATATGTATAAGATATGACTTATAATAACTTAACTAAAACAATTAATAAAAATATAAAAGTAGAATAAAGTATAAATTATTAATTAAATAATATAATATATAATTTAGAATTTTAATAAATATATTATAAATAAAGTGGTTAAAAAGTAAACTTTACTTTTTATATTATTTCTGTTAACGTTAACACTTTTATATATAATTTTTAAAAAAAACAGTTAAACTTTAATATGCTTAGCTAACTAACTTTAAATAATTCAACGCTAACACGCTGTATAAAAAATATAAATAGTACGTTTTTTTAATTTATTAAAAATCTATTTATAACCACTGATTTTATATTTTTACAATTTTTTTTGGTCAAGTTATTGCAAGTCATATCTTATACGTTTAGGTGTAAAAGTGGGCCATGCACAACAACTTTTGGGAGGTAATTTTACTTATCTAATTGAGTGCCGTTTAAGCTCCGAGACTTTTAAACCTGGGGGATGGGTCAACCGCCACAGAACGTAAGAGTGAAATAATGTAACAAGAGGGATGATGTGGTGCCTATTCGGGAGTTGTCTTCAGGGCAGAATAAATGCTATCAATATAGGCTTTCTCAGTCCTACCTACTTCCTACTTAGATTAGTCACCGGCGTAAATGCGTGGTGATGACTCCCGCTATTTTACCCCACATGTCTTAGAAACTGGCTGCGATATCAAAACAATCTAGGTACTCTCTTCTTTTAAAGTATCAAGATTAAACAACATATTTTTAGGAACAGCCATGCCTAGCGGTGCTTTTTATACAGCTGATTAGGCTAAGCAGCAAAGACGCTTTTAGGAGTGGTGGGTGGTGGTAAGAAGTAGGTGTATGCTTGCCCGGTGATTGGGTTGGTTAGGAGTTTATCAGTGGCCACCGTACCTTACCACCTAGAGTGAGAGGCTTGGCGCTATTTCTGTAGATACAATAGGTAGATACGGGTTAAACCCACGTGGATTCGAGCAAAGCGCCCGAGAGCTTCGCACACACAAGGAGATCACAAAATACAACAACGTGCCTCTTAATAACAATCACTAAATCCGACACATACCTCCTTTCCAAAAAAAAAAAAAAAAAGCCAAAACTGGGCAAATGCCTACGAGCAGCTCCTCCTGACCGCAACCCGAGCCTGAGCAACTGGAGCAAGGGAGCTAATCCTTATTCGTCGTGGGCTAGAAAATTGGTACCTACCTGGGTAAAACCTAGGTAGGTACAGACCTGAATGAGACGTGTGGGGCTGCTTGAGGGGCTGCCATCAGGGTTCACGAATCGAATCACTGGATCTCGGTACCTGCGTGGCCTTACTTATTTGCCTGGCTGATGTCGAATCGCCACATGTTGGGATTTTTATTTTAGCTAATCGTCAGAATACTTGACAAAACACGGAGTTAATTACTTAGCAGGACAAATATATATATATGTAGATGCCGTGCCGGCCTATGTAGGTAATCATGAGCCAATTCTTTCTCAGGTTGTGTCATGGCTTGATTCGTCGCCGGTACAAGGCATCCAATGACATGAGAGGTCGCCATCGCACGCGATAGTGTCGCATTCCTGAACGAGACTGGTACGTAACGGGAATGCTTGAGTGGCTGGCCACGGAGAGGCGATTACGAAAAATTTGACCACGTGACGAGTCTTAACTATGTGCAGTCCCTATAATGCTAAGATTGAAGTAGCAAAACTTCAGAAAGAGCCCGTCGTCGTCGGTTATGCGGCTGTCGGCGTTACACAACATCTGCGGTTATCATACAGCTAGGTAATCCCAACCGACAGGGAAACAGCGCTCGTCGATCATACCCATGGGTGGCGAAGACGAGAGCGACACCTTCCAACATCAACAGAGGCAATAGATGCTCAATTATTTTTTAACTCTTGAAGGTAGGTAAGCCGTGTTGGAGCAAGTTAATGCTCTTATTGTAGACCAACACTTGATAAAGTGTGGGCGGTGCCTTGTGTTGAAGTTCAAACTTAGACCTCCCAAGTCTATAGGGGTACTTAGATACTTTACGTAGTCGGATCCACATTATGGGGCGGTATATATATAGCGTGCGCTAGCGTGGACAAAAAGGTGAAGGAGCATGGGGCACCCTGTTCCCCGACAGCCGTGGTGGGGCAAATCGTGCAGCGGGAGAGGGATCTCGGTGCAGCAGCCACCGCGATGTCGCAATTCCTGCCCCAAAGCAGCTCAACTCCACCAATCTCGCAATTCTCTCCCGTGCTCTCGTTTTGCGGCAGCACAACTGTCGCCTGTCGTGCTGGCTGTCTACGTCGAGAGACGAGCCCCTATTGACAGACCCAGCGCATCTCCCGTCGAACTATCCACGGCCCCTTAGATCATTATTTCCCCAGTTGATGCTATCTTCGGGCAGGGGTGTTGAATGCACTAGACAGTTACCCCGGACCCCCGGCCGCCGGTTGGAACTCGACGCCCGACTTACACGAGTCGAGTCAAGCTGCTTTGCTTCCACCTTGATGACCAGCTAACCACCTAAGCGTACACTACGACTGTCAAAGCCTCGTCGCAGAAATAGCACGCCATCGTGCCTCCTTTGACCGCCACACCGTTATTTCGTGATTTCGCTTACTGCCTCGCCATTTCCCAAACTGTCATCGTCTCTCGCCTCAGCTTCCACGGGCCTCACTTTCTCTACGCCGTGCTACGTCGTCGTCCTGTCTGTCCATGTTTTTATCGCTGTCGAAATGGAAAGCGTGGTGTCTCTACCCGCAACATCCTCTTTACTACCCTCACCGTGGCACAATAACACGACTCCCCATCATCAAGCAGACAACGACGCCCTGATGCATCTGCACTCGAAATCGGCGACCTCGTCCGCTGGACGCACGCAACCACCGCCGGCTACTCCGAAACAAGCTGCCGAAGATTCGACGATGAAGCCCTCGAGAGATAACTGCGACAGGCGGAGACCTGGGGAGGACGCTGCCTCCCGTCTGCCTAATATCTCACAACAGTCCATGAGCCAATCCGTAACGCCCTTTCTTCGCGAGCATATCCCTAGCTTGTATGCCCCGATCGGCAAACCGGACCTCCCTTCCATGGCGAACCTAAAGAACAAGGACCCCAATAGCAAGTATTGTTATAGACATCGCCCAGATTCCAAGTGTCGCCGGGCTGCCGATGAATCAAAAATGGCCTTAATCCAGAGAGTATGTGTTCATCGAATCAAGTTTGATCCGCCATTGTTGTAGTGTGACTGTCTGACTCAATACCACAGGACCTCGAGACACTCTCTGCGGGAGATCGTCAAGCAATCACGAACGTTTGGTCATTATTTTCTGCAGCCCCCACCAAACAACGAGAGTTAATGTTGCAGGGTATCATCACCCAATGTTGCTTTCCCCAGCTTTCTACAGTCTCCCGAGAGGTACACGAGCAGCTCAAGATCGATTTCTTGTCTGCACTTCCAACGGAATTGTCTCTGAAGATCCTATGTTACCTCGACTGTTCGTCTCTTTGCAAGGCAGCTCAGGTCAGCCGACGATGGAACACCTTATCCGGCGATGACGTTGTTTGGCACCGTATGTGTGAGCAACACATCGGCCGGAAATGCGAGAAATGCCAATGGGGCCTGCCCAGACTCGAGAAGAAGCGATTAAGGGAATGGAAAATACAGCACCAACGTCTCTTACCTCCCGCACCAGTCACAGTGGTCGACAACCACACCTCTTCAGCTTCGACTACCACAAAGCGTGCCGCGGATCCCAATGAGGACCAAGGACCAGCTAAGCGCCGATGCACCAAGGCGGAAACAGACAAAAACCCAGCCACCACGGAATCGGGGCCGGGAAAAAAGTTCCGGCCATGGAAGGATGTATACCGGGACCGTTTCAAAGTGGGATCTAACTGGCAGAAGGGCCGGTGTACTATCAAGACCTTCAGTGGCCACGCTAATGGAGTGACATGCCTCCAATTCGACGACAACATGCTCGCCACCGGTTCTTATGATGCCACAATCAAGATCTGGAACATCGAAAAGGGCGAGGTCGTACAAACTCTGCAAGGCCATACTATGGGCATCAGAGCTCTACAGTTCGACGATCGTATGCTTGTCAGCGGAAGCCTTGACGGCACGGTCAAGATCTGGAATTGGCGGACCGGTGCCTGTATCAATACGCTCAACCACCAGGGAGGCGTCATTACGGTACACATGGAGGGAGATTTCCTCGCATCGGGGTCTATGGACAGATCTATCAAAATCTTCAACTTTAAGACACAACAATCATTTTCTCTACGGGGTCATAGTGACTGGGTCAATCAAGTTCGATTAGACGTGACGTCCCGTACCCTGTTATCGGCATCGGACGATTGTACGGTCAAAATGTGGGATTTGGATAGTAGAACATGCATCAGGACATACGACGGACATGTCGGACAAGTTCAACAAGTTTTGGCTCTGCCCGATGATTTCGAGGTTGATGTCGAGACTCCCCGTGAAGCTGATGTTTCCTCTACGGCAAGTAATCGGAGTGTCACACCGGTCGCATCACCAAGCCCACATAGTCCGTACCGCCACGCCGAAGAACGAGTGGCGTATGGTCCGGTATTCACGAGCGATCCGGATCGCCCTCTACCTCCAAGATATATGCTTACGGGATCTTTGGATGCAACGCTAAAACTGTGGGACACCGCTACCGGCAAGAGCCCTCGCTGTTTTTGGGGGCATGTCGAGGGAGTCTGGGCACTCGCGGTGGACAACCTCCGGTACGTATCGGGGGCCAATGATGCGACTGGTAAGTGTGATCTTTATCTTTCCTTTGTCTTGGGCTCTTGCTGACTATTGACAGTGAAAGTTTGGGAGCCGCGTACCGGTAAATGCGAACGCACGTTTACCGGCCATAGCGGACCTGTCACTTGTGTTGGCCTCAGCGATAGTCGTTTTGCGAGCGGAGGCGAGGACGGAGAAGTTCGCCTGTATAGCTTCGAGGGAGAGCCTTCGGAGTGTCTTGAAAGGGGCACGCCGTCCTAAATGCTCGAGTCTGCAGAATTTCCTTCCGATCTACATCCAGTCAGGCAGTTGACCTGTCACATTTTCATTTTGCGAATCCACGACAAGCAAGGCGCCAGATATACCCCTCTCCTTTGATAGTTTTTGCGGGCTCATAATGAGGAGTTTCAACACAAAAGGACAGGGTGCATTTATAGAGATTCAACGCGCAAGGCCTTAACTAGAAAAGGCACCAGCACGCGCTTGGTCGGAGTTTAGGCGTTTTCTTGTGTGGTCGCGTACCACGGCAGCTAGCCTTGTCGTAATAATGCCTTAAACAGGATGTTCATGATCAATGAAGACGAAAGAAACGCTTTTGGTACACTTAGTGATGTTGAAGGATACTGCGAGATGTATGATCGAAGGACCTAGATTAGCTTCAACTTCATTAATGACTGATGTACTTCGTATGGCACAACATGAACCGCATGTGACAGTACCTAAGTATCTGTGAGATATCCGGGGTAGAGCACGAAATACCTACCACTCCAGTGATGTGGCGCCGGCTAGTTTCAACCTCGGCTCACACTTGTGACACAAGACGTGAATACAGTACCCTACCTACCTATGTAAGTAAGTATCTACAGTACAACAAGCTGTTCGAGGTGGCTAACTAATCTACCTAGGCAATATTGGGAACTTGATGGCACTTCGATAGGAAAGGGGGGTAGCCCACTTTAGCTCACCCCGCAAAATCACAAGCTCGGCGCTCGTCGGCTAAGCGTCCTCTCGGGTATTGATGAGCTCATCATCTCGACAGCAACGACGTCACCCGAGTTTATCGATAGGGCGTTAGAAAATGAAGAAAGAAAAAACGCCCCCAATTGACAAACCTATGCGTCCGGGATTTTTTTCAGAGGACAGGTTGGTTCCATGAGCGAAATGCAGAGACGAAAATATAAGGTACCTACCTGATGGGCCGAGAAGAGGAGGGGCGGAGGGATTTAGGTAAGCGACTAGATGCACGAATGTCAATCCACCGGCCAAGGGCTGGGCCGAGCTGAGCTCCGGTCCGCCGAATTTTCGCATGCCGATCTCCCTTCCGGCTGCCCGTGCGACGGCTATTGAAAATTTATACTTGTAGCTTGTAAGTACATAGATAGGTATACTTACACTTAGACTTGCACTTGTAATTCGAATTACCTACGGTTTCAATTATATTGCTGTATATTTTGGAGGAATTCAGGGGGCTCTCGACGCTATATTTATCTATGTAGGGTAGCCTGGAATCACATACCAACGACTCACTTACCCATCAGCTAGGTGATGGGTATATATAGAGAGATTTCCAGCACCCGTGGAACACATGTTGCTTTCGAGAAAGGACGGGGGGGGAGGAATGTCACCCAATGATCTAAGACGCGTCGTTTTTCGGTTCCCATCTGCTCATGTGTTTCCTTGCTTACTTGTCTAACCTACCTATTTCCCTATATGTATCTTTCGACCAGCGTATGTCTGTCCGCCTCCCCATGTGAGAAACTAGACAACTTACCTATAGGCTAGGACACACACATATATAAGCTGGTAGTGTCCCCCAATTCCCGTGCTCCTTTTATCTAGTGCGTGTAACTCAGCCATATCTAGTCCCTCCTTCCTGCTAGTTACCTAACCTACCTCGTCTCGCTTCATCCTCGTCCCAGTCCCGGTTTCGGGTCTCTGTTCGCCTCCCCGTATCCACACGCGCGTGATGCCGCGGGACAAGGTTGGGAAGGCTAGTAGATAGATAGATAGATAGGTCACTTACCGGTATGTCCCTTAGACTACTTCCTAGTCAGTCAGGCGCGACGTCATTTGCTAGATTATTTACCTAGGTAAAATCGGTAGGTCGACGTCTAATTTCTCTTTCTGTCTTTCCCCCCTAAGCATTGCTTAAGTATGTATCTACCACTCCTCGGCACGTGGGAAAGGAGGGTGGTCGCTGGTGTGTGTGACTCAGGTTGATCTAGATGCCCTTGGCGAAGCCTGGGTATAAGGTCACTCACTCACTCAAGTATTACTTAGTTCTTGTTTTTTCCCTCTCTTAACTATTTGTTCCCAGTTTTTCTTTCCCCTTTACTCGGTAAGGTAGCTATCTATCTATACAGTATCTATCGTGAAAGGGGTGGCCCTATCCCTCGTAGTATTGTTTTTACTTCGTCTTTATTGTTCCTGTTCCCGCCTTCTCTCGTTTCTTTGTCTCTCCCATAGGAATTGTCTCTACCTTCCGTACTGCCTACTTTCTCCCGCTGGAGAAGACCCCCCTTTCTCATACGGGCGTTTCTCGCACCTCAATTCTTCCTCGGCTCAGTGTTTTGGTCTTCGTTTTACGGTTTCGGATAGCCCAATCACCTTGGCACATTCCAGACCCCCTCTGCATTGTCTGATTAACCGATACACGCACATACCTCACTACGACGAAGCGGATTCGTATTACACCGGATCCTGTACATTATCTCCCATACTGTGTACACTTTGAGTGTTGGTCTCGTATCGTCTACTCTGAGAGAGGGAAGAAGAGCAGGAAGAACAGCGCGGACGGACTCTACACGGTCGATTTCGGGTATTAGACCGAGTCGATAAAGGGCGCGAGCCCACGTAATTAATCTACATCCCCCAAGGATTCGCGATGGCAACGAAAGTGGGCGGTAAAGATGGCAAGCCGCCGCCGTCGGCGGCGACAAACCTCATCGGTAAGTGTTGGGACTCACCCCTTCCCTCCTAGAATGCGACGCTCTCCGATGCTCAGTCGTCTCGCACAAGCAATGGAAACACAATAATCGAGTCGAGCTGAATACACCTCGTGCTGACTGGAATGGATCGTGGTTTTTAGCTGGTGGGGGCGCGGGAATGATGGAAGCTCTTGCGTGTCATCCTCTCGGTATGTTATGTCTCTCCCTGATTATGTCTGCGCTGCGTCCTTTGATTTCGACGCGGCGCGAAAGAAACACCGCATTCCGATCCCTCCCGACTGACTAACACCGTTGCTCCCGCCGCCCACGACAGATACGATAAAAGTGCGCATGCAACTCTCGCGCCGCGCACGGCAGCCCGGGGCACCGAAGCGCGGCTTCATCACGACGGGCGCCGAGATCGTGCGCCGCGAGACGCCCTTGGGGCTGTACAAGGGTCTGGGCGCGGTGCTGACGGGCATCGTGCCCAAGATGGCGATCCGGTTCACGTCGTTCGAGGCGTACAAGCAGCTCCTTGCGGACGAGGGCACGGGCGCCATCTCGGGGTCCGGCACGTTCCTCGCGGGCCTCGCGGCCGGCGTGACCGAGGCCGTGGCCGTCGTCACGCCCATGGAGGTCATCAAGATCCGGCTGCAGGCGCAGCACCACAGCATGGCGGACCCCCTGGACGTGCCCAAGTACCGCAACGCCGCGCACGCCTTGTACACCGTCGTCAAGGAGGAGGGCGCGGGAGCCCTGTACCGGGGCGTCAGCCTCACGGCCCTGCGTCAGGGCTCCAATCAGGCCGTCAACTTCACTGCGTACACGTACTTCAAGGAGGCGCTGCTGCGCAGACAGCCCGCCGATAACGCGACCCTGCCCAGCTGGCAGACGACCGTCATCGGCCTCGTCAGCGGTGCCATGGGTCCTCTGAGCAACGCGCCCATAGACACCATCAAGACGCGGTTACAGAAGACTCCCGCCGAGCCGGGCGTCAGCGCGCTCAAGAGGATCACCACTATCGCTGGGGACATGTTCCGGTGAGTTCTGCCGCTACGAACTCTGTCTTGTTCAGGCCCCCCAGTCCATCGTCTCCATGTTGCTAATTGTACCGCAGGCAAGAGGGTTTCCATGCTTTCTATAAGGGAATCACGCCCCGAATCATGCGAGTCGCGCCGGGTCAGGCCGTCACGTTCACGGTATACGAATTTCTCAAGGATAAGCTGGAGAAGAGCGGGCCCTTAGGATTGACAGGGAACAAATACGAGGAATAGAGACGCCTAGTTAGTCAAACTCCATCGCGAAAGTCGGGGGGATTTGAGTAGGGGAATGTGATTGGGGCCATGTGCCGGAACATAGTTCAAAAGCTGCGTTTATATATAGTGTAGCATCCGCATACTGGGAGACGGCATTCAGCACCTCAACCCATGTAAAGAAGCCGTAGCAGCAAACAGTAAAATATCCCCTTTTCTGTTAATCCCCCCCCCCCCCCCCCTCCCCTGGTCTACGCCTATGACTGTTGTCTTTTTTGCAATTTGCTCGCAATGCCGGAACGCTGGAACCAATATCTATCGACCAGGTCTCTTGGGACGCCTGAAGGCCGGCTTTGTCTCGACCTTTGGAAATAGCTCTTCCAACACCAATTCTTCGGTGATCTCGCTGGGGTCCTCGACCTCGAATTTCTTCTCCACGACACAACCACACTCCTTCTCGGCCATGCCTAGTACGGCTCTTTTCTGCAGCGGATATATCATGCGATTCTTGACGGCCTTAGTGCCGGCCGTCGCCGGGTTCGTGTAGAAGAAAAGAATGATATCCTTGGATTCGGCGCCACGGGAGACCTGGTACCGGAAGAAGGTGAATCTGGGTTCGGAGGTCGAGATAGCGTTCGCGACCTCTGTGATGTTCGCTGGCTTTGATGAGTCGGGTACGAGCTCGACAGATTCGTCTTGAGCATTGATTTTCTAGATTGAGTGAGTAAAAGAGATCGGTCTATGTCATACAGACGGCAGTTGTATCGCAGCCACGCGTCGGGAACTAACCAGCGTAACCAGCACACGACCGCCACCACGGCCCAGATCTGTCAGTGCCTTCAAGGCGTCGTCTTTGACCGGCATGCTCATAGTCGAGCTCATATGAATCTCACGAACACCCGTGCCAGCACCGGCCTCGGCCTCGGCGCGCTTCACGTCAGCCAAGGTGCGCTCCTCCTCGGTCAAGGGCGCGTCCAGTTTGGTGTGCTTATCGTGTCTTTCGAAGCCAGCGGGGCTCAGCTCTTCGGGGTTGGTGGTGAAGATGCTCTCACGGAAGTGCTCAGACCCGAGTTCGCGCACGAGCGTCAGCCGCGTCGACGCAAAGAGCATCTTGGGGCGAACCGGGGCGGCGTCGGGGATGTAGGTGACGGCAACGAGGTAGGGGGCATTTTCGTGGCGGCGGAGGAAGACGTAGAGAGGCTCGTTGTGCTTCAGGTACGGCGTCAGCTGCGCCAGGTTGGCGTTGAAGTCAGACCCCGAGCGGGAGAGGGTGGCCAGGGGCCTGAGGGCTTCTGAGGAGATGGTGACGAGGAGGGCGAATCGCGAACGATCCGAGAGGAGCGTGCTGAATTCGGAGACGAGCTCTTCGGAAGCTGAGAACGAGCAGGCAAAAGGGGTTGATCAGTCAAGGCCTGTCTCTTTTCAACGTTCTCTTCTCGTCGTGTCTCGCTCATCTCTCTGGACGTCTCGTTGGACTTGTAAATTTCCACGTCCGAGAGATAGAGAGAGAGAGAGAGAGAGAGAGATAGAGATAGCATATGACGACGAGTGTTGATGGGTCTCTTACCCGATATGCCAGACTGCATCTTGTCTTGTTGTCTGCTGCCTGACTATGGCTGCCGTGAGTCGAGAAGGATTGAAATACCAGAAGCTCCTGGTGAGCACTACAAAAATAGAAAGGGACGAATATGATGCTGTTCGGGCAGATGGCGGCTGGCTTATAAGCCACGATGGGACAGGGGAGGTTAGGTACCTCTTAACCCAAGGTACCAACTTATGGGGAGTACCTAACTCTGCCCCGCCGTGTGATACTGCGGGGTTCACGGGCAGACACGGGTTACCAAGCTACCTTACTTTTATCTTATCTTCTTATCACCCTTATCATCATGGTTGTCAGGGAACGAAAGTTAGGGGCCTGTAGTAGTACCCCTGAGCGGCTTCGTACCTTCATACCATGGCTTCAAAAAATTATATAAAGTAACACTTCTACAGTAACCTCTATATACATTCGCTAACACTCGACAAGAAGGAAAAAAGCAGGCATAGATAGACGAAGCCATCATTCTACCCGTTGCGCTCATCCAGAATCTCGACACGTAGTCTCGCCTACTTACCTTAGTACTTAGGTTAGTACCTAGTCTCCGTGGCAGGAAGCCGGCAGAAAGCGATTCTTGCTCGTGGCCGTCTTCGCTAGGCGCGCGATGCTCGCCTGCGAGTTCATGTCGAAGACGGATACCTCGGATCCCAGGTCTTTCATCAGCCATGACCGGACGTCGACTGCCACCAACGAGTCCACGCCGTAAGCGTGCAGGGGCTTGCTGGCGTCGAGGTTGGACACGTCGACGCTAAGCACTCGGGCCAATTTATGGAGCAACGCGTCCAAGACGATGTCCTCCGCCTCGGCTATTGTTATTGCCGCTGCGATGCGTGCTGCGTGTTTTACCTCCTTCTTCGCTGTCGTCTCCTGGTTAGCCATGATCCCCGCCTCGAGTAGTCCGAGATGACCAAACAGCGGATCTCGCATCCAAGGCGGCTGGTCGATGCCTAGAGAGACGAGCTCGTGCGGCAGCCCTGGCCGGAGTATCACTTGTGCCTCATCCATGCGAAGAGGACGTGGCGATGGACCGCAGTGGTAGTCCAGAACGGCAAGGACTTCCTCGACCGGCATGGATCCGTTGCCAGCGGCACGCATAAGCTCTAGGAGCTCGGGTTTATCTGCGAGGAATCCCACATTCTCGATGGCGGGGAGATCCAGAGAAACCCCGGGTAGCCCAAGAGATACTCGATATCGTGCTAATGAGTCGTTGAAAGTATTGCCCGCTGCATAATTGGCCTGCTCCTTGTTGCCGACGATGCCCATGGTGGATGAAAGTAGCACGAAGAAGTCTAAGTCACGGCCCAGTACGTGATGCAAATTCCAAGAGCCATCGACTTTTGGTCTGAGGGTATCCTCCCACTCCTCAATAGACATATCCAGAAAAAGATTGTCCTATGCGCACTGTCAGTGGAAGCACGTCGACACAGTTCAGATTTCGATGTCTTTACCTTGAGCACCATGGAAGCCTGTATGCACCCTTTAATTCTTGGCATGTACGTCAAACGGTCGGCGATGCATTCCTCGAGCGCTTGTCTATCTGCCACATCACACACCGGGGTCGCAATGTTCTGACATAGAGGTACAAGCTCCTCGATAAATGCTTTCGCGGTGGGATTGGTAGGACCACTTCTTGAGAGCAAGATGAGGCTTCTTGCTCCGTGATTGACTGCCCAACGGGCAATAGCCTGGCCGAGACCGCCGAGACCTCCCACAATCACATAGGAAGCATCAGGATCGAACCGTGCCGTAGGTTTTCGACTAGGGATAGCAGATACCACATCATCATCATGGGGTTCAAGAACGATTTTACCGATACACTCGCGGCTTTGCACATTGCGGAAGGCGGCATGAAGTTCAGAGAACGAATATACTGTCCTCGGTGTGCACCGTGAAAAGTCCTCCGCGAGAACATGATTCATAGCGCCCTGGAAAATCCGCTGAGCGCGTACGGGATCGTTTGTCATCAGATAGACGAAGTCGAACTGCTCAAAGCGGATATTGCGAGCCAGATTTCGCACGCTCAGTGAAGCCTGATTGGAATAATCCTTTATCCCTAGTTCAACAAACCGTCCGAAGGGCGCGACGCAATCCCATGACGCTGCAATACCATCTCCCGAGAGACAGTTCAGAACTACGTCAACGCCACGAGATTGGGTGAGTAAATGCACACCGTCTCTGAATGACACGTCTCGACTAGAAAAGATATGGTCTCGAGGGATACCGTACGTTGTATGCAGAAACTCTCGTTTCTCGTGGGTTCCTGCCGTCACGAGAACTTCAGCGCCGCTGCGCTGAGCTAGTTGTATGGCAGCCTGGCCAAATCCACCCGCCGCGGAGTGAACCAGGATAGTATCACCAGCATGGATGTTTCCGGTTTGGGTGAGGACAGCATAAGCCGCCGTGTAGGCGAAAGGGATAGACGCGGCTTCGGCCCAGCTCATCGATTCAGGGGCGCTGGTTAAAAAAGCATCGCAAGATCGAGCGTATGTCTTCATCGTCCCTGACATCGAGAGTCCGAACACCCTATCACCTACTTTGAACGTGGCATCGGGCCCGACTCGTGTGACGATACCTGCCGCCTCAACGCCGAGAATCACATCACCATCAACTTGGCCAAGTACCAAGGCCAGGTCACGGAAGCCCATTCCGATGGCCATAACCTTAAATTCGACTTCATGATTTCCAAGTGGCGTTTCTATTACCACGTCATGATCGAATCGGAGCGTGTTCAACTGGGATAAAGAACCTATCTGAAGACATAATGGCCGCTTACTGTCGCCGAATTTCCCTTCGACGGCTTCGAGACTGCCCGTTTGAGCTTGAACATGTCTGCTAATGGGGCTGGCTGCCACTATTCTGGGGATCTGTATAATACCGTCTATAACACGGAAAGTGTTCTCTATACTAACGTATGATGCGTGCAAGATGTCCAAGGAAGTCTTAACTAGGGTTGATAAGTTATCCACGTTGTCGAAAGAGATCGTGGTGAATTGTAGTCCGGGATGTTCGGATCTGATGACGCGCGCAAAACCTGTCAGGAGTTCGTAGTCTGGGTTGGTGTCACCGTCTCTTGACAGCCAGATCAATCTGTTGCTTCGTGCTATTATGTGCTTCAGCGAAGCCAGCATCTGGGGTGACGGGTGCCTCAGAACCGGCGCTTCCAGATCAGCTAAGACAATACAGCTGGAATCCTGGAAATCGTGTTCGTGTATCTGGTCAAGATCAAGGACCTCACATGGTGATTCTTGTTCAAGAGCGCCGCGCAGCTGAGTGGTCACTGTAAGCTGGGAATGCGAACCACCCGTTTTGATTATAATAGTAGGTGCCAACTTGGGAGGTTCTCCGATGGGCCCAACAGCAGTTGATACCAAGATAGAACCGAACTGATCTTCCGGGTTAGGAAAATCGTGGAATACAGCATCGATCCCAGAGAACCCCGCCGAGAGCAAGTGATTGCCCCAGCTCTCTGTGGTCATCAGCGGCCCAAATTGTCGATGCGGCTCCTGCGAAAGCCACCAGCCAGGTAGCGTACCAAAAACAAGATTTACGTTGAGCGCGGTGGGGTTGGTGCACTCGTATAGCAGCAGCTTTCCTCCGGGCTTAAGGAGCCGTCGCGTATTGCCCAACGTGACCCTGATATTTTGCGTTGCGTGTAGGACGTTCGCCGCGATGACGACGTCGTACTGATGTGGCTCAAATCCCTGGTCTTCGATGCTCTTCTCGATGTTAAGCACTTTGTAGCTCATTCGCGTCGCGTGGTCGCGGAAGGTATCTCGAGCTACTTCGAAGAAGGCTGGAGAGATATCGGTGAAGCAGTAACCCAGATATCGATCTTGATTCCTGGTAAGCGCCTTCATGATGGATTTGGTGGTGCCGCCGGTGCCGGCGCCAATCTCCTGCGATATTAATGTTAGTCACTCACAACTAATAAATACTTGATAATAGTATGGGTGTGTGATATGTTAGAGAATAACGTACCAGGAAATTCATAGCAGGATTTTTGTGAGTCAAGGCACCCAGGTAGCTCCCCAGCTGAGCGAAGCATCTCTGTGCACCAAAGGCCCCTTGATAGAAGTCGTCGGCGAGCTTCCCGCTGAAAAATACCTCCAATGGGTCGATCTCTCCCATGAGGATCTGTGGCAAGGCCTCCCCGACAGCGATGATTAGGGCTCCCTCTGGACTCTGTTGCAGCTCTCGGATATTATACTCGACCGGCGTTATAGCTGTGTTTCCGACAGCGTGCTTTATGTAAGCCAAGTATAACTGACGGTGATGGGGAATATTGCAGGTCTCGTCTACCAAGCCTAAATCAAGGATGCGACGCATATAATCTAGCGATAACGTCTCGTATGCGAGGAATGAGTATGGTGGACGTGTGTCGTCCACTGTCCCCTTCACTGCGGATTGTGGCCCAGCCAGAGTTACGTCAGCTTTCCACTCTATGTGGAATGCGATATGCTTCGATGGTTTCTCTCTCCCGGGTCCGGGCACAGTCCTGAGGATAAATCCTTCACTTTTGACCATGGTCAATCCCGTATTACGACTAATGGCAGTGAAAGTGGTCTCGGCTTTCACAGGACCTCGTCGCTCCGCTTGAGCTGACACAATATACCTGTCGTCGATATCCAGCGACGTTGCAGAAACCCATAAGTCCCTCGCGTAGAACGGCACGAACGCCTTTGCAGAATGTGAAGAATTCCATATTAGAGGAACTAGGTTCGCCTGGATGATGCCATCTAAGCTCGCTGGGTGTATGACGTGTGGTTGGAGATATTGATGGGGCATCGAGGCCTTGATATTCTGTACCGGATTTTTCACTTCAGATCGTGTTGTGGACGTTGCACCCACTCGGATCTTCTCGAGAGTTTGGAAGTGAGGGCCGAAGACGTTTCCAGCGCTGTGAAACACTCTGTAAATTTGCTGTTTCGAGACCTCTTTCGCGCCATCGTTTCCAACGAGTGCCAGGTCTAGATTGTAGTGCTGTGACCGGACTTGGGAGCCATTTGCCCCATGTGGGATTTCTGCCTCGAAATCGGAGTACACATATCCCCTACAATGCTCAATCCATTCGCCATCATCTAATGTGAATAGTTGGAATTCGCTCCATCCTGAGCCGTGTACCGTATTGGTCGCGGTGCATGGGCGCAAGTAGAAGTGTGACTCGACGCCGCCGTCGCTCGGTACCTTTAATGCCTGGTGGAAAGACACATCTGAGAATCTAAAGCCCCTGAGAACCTTTTTAGGATCGGAGATCTGCCGAGTGGCTTCTATTGCCATAACCAGCATACCGGCCTTGATGGGGTGCGTCAGCCTCTAGAATCTAGACATGGGACGATGTATAAAGAGATAGAGAGAGAGAGCCTACAGCAGGATATAAAACATCATCGAATACTTTATGATCAATCAGCCACGGGTTCTCGGTGATTGAAATGCGATGACGCCAAATAGCATTATTCTTGTTCCAGTCAGGGACTGGCGCCCCGAGAAGCTCATGCCGCTCATGTTTCGGCTGTCGCGATGCCCGACTGAGCCTGCTTTCGAACCAATATTCGCTAGTGTGGTTGAAGGGGTAGCTGGGCAGATCTGTTAACATAGATGGCCTGTCGAGGTCACTGTAAGCATTATTTGCCTCTAGAAGGCTAACATTATGCCCCATGGCCCAGAGTGAGCCGGCAGCGTCTAGCGCACTGTCAACTGCCGACGCGCCTCTTTTAAGCACGGTATGGAGTTTGATAGTATCTGATCTCCCCAAAGATTTCGTGATAGCCCGTAGAGGGCCATGGAGGGCGTTATGCGGCCCTACTTCTAGTATGTCGGTGATGTTGTGCAGGGATCTCTCCTGAACCGATGCATCGTTGGATCTTTGTGATGGCTTCGCAAGCATCTGCATCATAGCCTCGTTAAATCGTACTGGCGACACTAAGTTGTCAGCCCAATAACGGGGATCCCTCATTTCAGCGGCAGAAACCGTAGCAGCCCGAGTCGAAGAGAAGAATTGCGCCTCGTGTGGGTAAGTTTTCAGCCCGGGTTTAATAACCTGGATGATGCTGATGTATTCTTCATAAATAGGTCCCATATGCCTTGAGTGATATGCCATTTCGACGTTCAGCTGTCGCGCAAAGACGTTTTCGAATTTGAGCAGCTTTACGAGCAATTTGATTTCATCAAGACCACCGCTGACAGTATGGCTGTCTGGGCTATTCAGGCAGGCGATTTCCAGCGTGCCCTTGCCCGGCGTTTCGTTCACACGACGCATACTCAATTCTGTCTGCTCCTTAGTGAGAGCCACAGCTGCCATCCCCGTCTTCGCTCCTGAGGTGAGAAAAGACAGTTTCGCGCAGAGTTGGCCTCGATAATAAGCGATCTCCCACGCTGATTCGCGAGACAGAAACCCAGCGGTATAGGCCGCAGCTATCTCTCCCGAAGAGTGGCCCGCAATTGCGTGAGGAAATATTCCCCAGGCGAATAACAAATCGACTAGGGCGATTTGCAATGCGGTACACAGAGGTTGGGAAAACTCGGCTCGGTTGATGCGTGATAGTTCTTTCTCCTTCAGTAACTCGGCTACGACAACTTATCTTAGTAAAACCATGAAACAGTTTCAGAGGCATACTTACAGATCAATGACCAAGAGCAATTCAGTTTGCATAGATACCTGTCGGCTTCGAACAGGCTTTGCCGAAACACGGAATAGGCCATCAGCTCACGTCCCATAGCCGCCCATTGGGCACCTTGTCCGGTAAATATGAAGGCGAGGCGGGGCTCGGATATCGTCCTGGTGGTCACTGGTTCGACGGAAAGTGCTCTTTGTAAACCTGCACTGGAGTCTGCAAGGGCATAGGATCTCCATCCATGATGTGTTCTTTTCGCTGCCAGGGTATAGCTCAAGTCTCTCGTAAAGGGGTGATTTGACGGTGGCGAGAGCAGAGCCCCCGACCGCTTATTAATGTATTTAATGAGCGAGTCTCGTACACGCAACACGCCATCTTGAACTAGGGTTAGCGAATGCTATCAAGTGCCCCGTAAGGGTATTCCCGTACGATATACGGACGTTGTAAAATAGAACGAAAAAACATATAGAGATACTCGAAAGAAACTCGAGTGCCCTTACCTTGGTCATGTGAGGACCAGACAAATAAACGACGGCATGGGACGACAGAATATTCGTTGATAACTTCAGTTTCAGTCTTAACGTGGCCAACCTCCCCTCCCGCAATGCCCTCTGCGCAACAAGAGATACTGTGTCGATGATTTTCGTTGGTAGAAGGCAGAAAATAGTCCCCAAAAGTGTCATGATCGTGACCTAGAAGCATCGTTAGTAGAGAAAAAGGGCATGTAGAGCTATAAAGTACCATTCACGAAAGGTGATGACAACAAGGGAGGAAGCCTTGGGGTCAGAACTGTCGTGTGCCGGCCTAGCATGTGATAGTTTGACAGGAAGTGTAGGGCATCATCAAGGACGACGTGGGCATTCGAACCGCCGACACCTAAGAGAATTAGCCTAGTCAGAACAGGAAACCAAACCACAATATGCCGTAGACATAGAAGGCTCCTTTCACGTACCGAATGAATTTATCGACATTCTTCGCAGTCCAGCTTGTGGCCATAACAACGCTTTCGTGGGGAATTGTAGATGCCATGAATCTCGAATCTCAGGGTTAAGTGTCTCGAACCACGTATTAGCGGGAATGATACCCTGCTCTAGAGTATACACGCCTTTAATTACTGACGCTACACCAGAAGCACCCTCTAGATGCCCTACATTACTCTTCAGCGCACCAACGTAAAGTGGCTGTTCTGGTGACCGAAAGGGTCCGAATATTTCCCCAATTGCGCCGGCTTCAACAGGGTCGCCGACCAAAGTTCCTGTGCCATGTGCCTCGATAAAACGTGTGAGGGACATGTCAAGGCCGGCTTGAGAATAAACGCGCCGTATGAGATCTACCTGTGAGGCTCTGGTCGGTTGTGTGATGCCGGGTGATCTTCCGTCTTGGTTCGAACCGGAGTTCCTAATCACTGCTCGGATCGTGTCTCCGTCCCGTATGCAATCGGACACTCTTTTCAATACTGCGGATACTCAGTAAACCTTCGCTCTCAGAGTGTCATCTGTGTTTCGAAGGTACGAAATTACGATAGGATATGAGGGTGCAGACATGATTGAATAATAATAAAAGAAACAAAAATCATAGGCGAGACGATATTTGCAGAGTTCCCAAGAAAGGAAGAAGGGAAGGGAATAATTCACTTACTTACAACACCGAATCCTTCTCCCCTCCCGTATCCGTTCCCTGCCTCATCGAAACTGCGGCATATCCCGTCCGGGCCAAGAACTCCGCCCTTGTCCAGTGTCATACTGAATTCATTGGAAAGCACGAGATTACACCCACCGACAATAGCCATGGTCGTCTCTCCCAGTTTGAGGCTATTGCAAGCCTGATGCAAGGCTACCAAACTGCTTGAACAGGCTGTATCGATAGTAAGGCTGGGACCCTTTAGATCATAAAACCAAGAAACGCGATTCGATAACAAGCTGACAACATTCTGCAGTTCTGTTAGTAGTTTCTTCTTGAATAGTTTTAGGCTGAGGCGAAGAAAGCCTGCCAACATTGATGGGTCATCCCAGTCTCATGTTACTAAGGCAATTTCACGTACTCCTGTGGCTGCATACTTCAGATCCTGATCTAAGTCTTTCTCCATGATGGATCTATAGTCAGATGAGAAACACCCGACATAAACGCCGGTCTGTGTTCCGGCTGCATTTTCAAGTGGTATTCCGGCTGATATCATGTCAGCATGTTGATCGACACCAAAAAGCTCCAAGGGCCTCAAACCGTTCTCCAGTGCTCTATAGACGCACTCTAGCATGCCTCGTTGCTGAGGGTCCATACTTCTAGCTTCCTTAGGCGTGATGGAGAAGAACGGTGCGTCGAAAACGGCAATGTTCTCCTTGAGGAAATGGCCGTGGCGGACCCTAGTCTATCTGCCCTTTAGTCACAGACACGACAGCATGACGACACAGCGCAACTTACCGTACCCCTTCTATCTGGATCCGGATGCCAGAACGAATCTACCTTATATCTTTCCTGCGGCACCTCTGTACGCGCCGACCGTCCTGCGAGCAGGAGGTCGAAGAAGTGTTCTGGCGTATCTCCATCTCCGGGAAATTTCGCGTCCAAGCCGATAATGGCTATTGGCTCGTCCATATTCATGCGAGGCTGCTTCGCGAATCAATGAAATGATCGAATGACCTACTAAGACGAGTCTGTCGAAGGGACGTAGCAGGGAGACCTCCTATAACTTGTACTACACCAGGACATCCACACGATGAGAAATTTGTCCCGCGTGGTGATAGCATCCCGGTGGCTTACCCTTCATATATCTATGAGCACCGAGCACTTCGTGGTATATGAGGGCAACGTCAGATCATAACAATGCATGACTAGCTCGGCTCACTTAGCTCAGAGAATGCGAAGCATAATGCACGCGGTCCAACACTGCATCTTCCTCATACCAACAAGGGTATAAGCCCAGGCTCTCGGCGACCAGTAGCCGCTTCCTCGTGGATACATACTCGGTACATAGGACGACCTCGCTGGAGACTGTAGATGCCCTGTACAATACGGAGCCGATTGAGCGAGCCGGCCTCATCGTTATGTCGCCAGCCGCAGCACCACCGCCACTACCAACCTTTTTTCTTTCCAGGCTGAAGATTGCCATACAGCTGTCCAGAAATGGCACAGACTAGATAGTAGCGTCGTGGTCTACTCTAGACACATTCTCTCCACCTTACAGGTCATATTGACGACTGTGGTTGCGCCGCTCGAGAAGCCTGGACCCTGAGTTGGTAGGGTTGGTAGATGCACTAAAAGTACGAAGGAGAAGTTTGGGGGTATAAAAAGCACGCACATGCTGGGCGGTGCAGATGCACTAGGCAGTCTCGTCGTCGATACACTACTACACCATTCTCTTATCGTCAAAAAGTTTCCAGGGCTTGCCTCGTGTAGCTGGAAAGTACACAGCCAGTGTGAAGTACGAAGTTAAAAAAATAAGAATAAAAATAAAACGCCATATCCGTTCGTTCCGCTGCTCATTTCCCACGCCTCCACTTGATACGTACCGCTATATCGCAGCACACTATTAATACCTTGATAATTGACCCAAGTATGCGGTAACAGCGCCTTTAAGTAGCGATTTTAAATGACAGGTAGGTTTCTTAGTTGCTGTCGAAATCTGGTTGTCAACAAGAAGCTGTTGATTTTGATTTTTTTTTCATTGGAAATTTCCTGGAGCACGCCTCTATCTGCCTACATGTATACAATGATGCAGCTAAGTTTTCTAAAATTTTAAACGTTATTGATGTGTACATCTTCCCGCAAGCTGGATTCACGTGGATGGTTGAAAAATGAATAATTTTTTGAGCAGTGCAGCGTACGAGATGGGAGCTATTGAGCGCACCTGGTGTTGTTGACATGCATGTTTACTTCGTATACTTCGTACTCCTGTTTCCACCTCAAAGTCGACAGACAGCCTGCTTGTTTACAGTAGTGTACACTATGATACGCGCTATCTAATCCTCAAGTGAAATAGTGGACAATAGCCCTGTTCCCCCCCGGTGGCGATCCCCCTCCATTGTCCGTAGGTTTGTGATAAGAGTTCCAGGGAGTCCACTAGGTTACAAGTTCATCATTCCTACACCTTTGAAATAAGAGACATCTACTTTGGCTAATAGCCCTCGCTGTTCGAGTACCATTTAGTATTTAAAAAGGCGATTTAAGTTTATCTTCCGCTGGCAAGATGCTGTTTCTAAAACACCAAGCCGGGATTAACGCCAAGGAGTCCCCACAACTTCGCTCTGTTTTTCCTAGTCGAGATTCGTAGACCCAATCAGCCACTTCACGGTTTTCCAATCGGCTGGTCCGATTCATCACGATACCTAGCCGGAAACAGGGACCCGCCAAGGCGAAGGAGGAGGAAGGCTTCGTGAAAAAGCAATCTGCACGCACTATGAAGCACACTAATACAACAGAAACCCTGCCGGAATCTCACAGTGCGCTGGTTTGCCAGATCTATGGTAATGCTCCGACAGCAGTTCATGGATCTAGGGAGATCGATCTGCCTACCTATCTTATTGTAGTGTATCACGATACCAAGCAAACGCTTATTGCTATGGTACCGGACACTAGATCCTAGCCCCTTCCTTAGGACACGACGTGCTCGCGACTAACACTGTTGCTCGGGACTTTACTCAACTCGTCTTGCAAACATGACGGCCACCCATCTTTGTGGAATAGCTCCCGGCCGAGCCCACACTAAACGAGGCCATGTGAGAAGAAGACTTAAAAGAGAGGATGAGGCGAACGAGAGTATGCCCCATCCAGCCTCGTGATCCGGCTCTCTTTCTTATCTGACGGCACCTGTCTACCTGCCTCCTCCCGCTTTCCAACCTAGAATACGTATACATCAACACGCTACATTAACACGCCTGAGAAAATCGCTTCGGCCCTGCTACAATCTTACCATCCGCGGTAGCACGGCCATTGTTCATGGCACGCTGGAGGATCACGCAGTCGAAGCGGGTATTGTAGGAGGTGCCCTCGGAACAGAAGGGGGACAGCGATTGCGCACATTTGAGCACGCCAACTTAGGACCACGGCCCGCACGCTTGAATATAGAAGTTGACTCTTACTCAAGCGTATCCGGCTAGAGGTCAGACGCTGTCGATCCCACCCGCTGGCCCGCTATCCCGTTGACGCTTCCCGGACGTTCGTTCGCAAATGGAGCAGGAGACCTTACCGCTCCGTGAGCCGCCGGCATCTTCGGCGTCGAGTCAATCGGAACCACAGCCGGAATGGGATTCTACCGACCGTTTTAACGACGGTAGTAGGGCTACCGTAGGTTTTAGACTTCCAGCGACTCAAGAGTCCAGATCAAGTTGACAAGATTCAGACCAGCTCGGAAGTAGACGACGGTCTGAACGTCGAGCCAGAGTTTTGGCCGCAATCAAACTCTGAAGATGACAGTGAAGTCGACGAGGGCGGTGGCAACGGCTTGAAGAGGTATTCGAACAATGCATATATGCTTGTATCGTCGGTGGCGCGGTATTAACTTTGCTGACCAGGACGGGAACTGCAAAGTCGGGGACCACCGCCCGCAGAATAAAAGCAATGCTGCAGAAGTTCGGCAGGCCGTATAATGGATGTAAGCGCAGTTGAGAGCTTCGTTTTGTTTCAGTCAGATTAACATTATCATTCCAGCCTATGAGTTTCTGCCGAACGACACAGTACGTCCGATGTTGTTCCCCCAGCGTTCCAACATTATCTAACCGCGCATGCCTCCTATCTAGCAAGAGAAAGACAGGAATAGTAAGCATCGGGATATGTCTCATCAATGTGTTGCTACCCGAGCTGATTTACCTAAGCTCTCCAGCACGATATCGTGTTCGAGGTGCTCGACGGGAAACTGCATCTTGCTCCAGTCGTGAATCCCCAGCGAGTTTTGGATCTAGGTTGTGGTCCTGGCAATTGGCCATTAGAATTTGGTAGGGCACTTTTGGTCTTCTCGTATCGCTGCATGTGTGCTGACACACGACAAGCAAAGAGAAACCCGGGTGTATTTGTACTTGGCGTAGACGTCGAGCCTATAAAGCCGCCCTTTGGTTTACCCAACTGCCACTTCCAGGTGACGAACTTCGAGAAAAGATGGTCGTATGATCTGAAGTTCGATCTCATTCACCTGCGGCATCTGGGACATCTGCCAAGCCAAGATGCTCTGGCATCGGTATATGAGAACTTGAGCCCGGGGGGAGTAAGTACCTAATGCATTTTTTCCGGCGGTTACAACGCAGCTCGGATTTGAGGACCCCGACATGAAAGTCCATAAGGAGCTGACCAGTAGCCAGTGGGCGGAGTTTACGGAGTGGATTGTCGCGATACAGTCCACCCAAAAGTCGTTTACGGAGACCTCTTTCTACAAATGGTGGCGGTACTGGAGAAAAGGCAAGTTGTTGAGGCCGTGCGACCAACGCTCTCGCTAACCGAAATGCAGGTCTGAAAGAAATCGAGCAGACGGTGTACTATCCGCTGCAGTACAAACGACTTCTTTTAGATGCGGGATTCAAGAATGTTACCGAGAGGAAGTATGCAGGTCAGTCTCAGATATCCCGAGCCCTCTTAAAGCTTCACAATCAGTGGCGTCCAATGCACGAACGTGGCGCCTCTACTGCTTTCTATTCGTGTTATACTACCTTGTATCTCTCGCCTTACATTTCGAGCGTGGGGTGCCCTGTCCAGACTCGCTGACTGATGGACTGGAAGTTCCCGTAAATGCATGGGCGCCGGGCAAACAGCTGCAGAGAATAGGGTCTATGATGGCCATGAACATTAATACGATCATTGAACCTCTATCGGTGCCAATATTTGTCAAGGTCCTCGGATGGTCACCAGATGCGCTGCAGTCATTATTGGCCGAGGTTCGTGCGGAGATAGCGGATGTCAAGATGCACGCTTATATGACTTTGTACGTCTCCTCCCTCTCCAATATGTAGATTTCCAGGCGCTAATGAAACACAGATATACTGTCTATGCTCAGAGACCACGCGAAGAGTCCTCTTCATGTTCCTCCGAGCGATCATCGGAGCTCTGATCGAGCACATGGAATGGGTAGCGATATATGTCTTACATTCATGTTTCGCTCGTCTACAGCGGGGCCGCCGGGCTCAATTGGATGTTGGAGTTTAGGGCGTTTAAGCCGAGATGTTAGACATGTTTCCAAAAGCAAATGGTTCGGCTTCGAGGCGACGGGACCATGTAGTATCCATCTTGGGGTACCCAGTACACTAAACATAGATTCAGCGATGCCGCTGTTGCGGAGTTCGCCAAGCGTTGTAATTGATGACCCAACAATCTCTACCGACCCAGCTACTTATTTTGCTTATCTCGCACGTCTAGTGTAGGTAGGTATTACATCGTAAACTCCGGGCCCCTTGATGCGATGTGCCAATGTAACCCTCTATCTCTGTCCATTGAGATGAAATTTCGATTCCAGCAGTAGCATCAACCAGCACTGTGTTGCTCTTGGCTTTATTAGATGGTTACTCACTGAAACTGAACAGTGTCGAGCAAGTAGTGTACCTACTTCGTACTACGAAGTAGGCATCGTGTAATTCAGACCTTGAAGATCCCTGCTGCACGAGGGTGATCAGCGGGAGCTAGTGTGCATCTTATGGCGCAGTTCCAAAAATTGCCGGGATAGCTAGCGTACATTATTAATCTGTAAACTCCGGTAGGTTCCGGTTGATTCCCAATTCGGCCCCTGGTAGAAGTTGTTCGCGATCCGGGCTTGGATGTTTAGGGCATAACACCTCGTCGAACGAGCAGCTAGAGAGGGTTGGCGACGCAGCTGAGCGGAGAACACACGATGTCACCTCAGAGGCTCAGATGCGGAGGCACTATGTAACAGGAGGCTCATCTTATCTCGGCAGTTCGGTAACTCTCGACATCTCTCCGACTGGGTAAAACCAGGTAATTCTCGTCATGTTACCCACCTCGGTTTTGCTTGAGACATCCCACTGTCGACAAAGAGTGAAGAGCCCGGCCGGGGATGTTTCAAGATCCGGCGAGACCGTTCTGAAAAATCCACACAGTATTGTAGCTTTGCTCCTGGTTCTAGCGGCGGCTTGGTAGGTGCACTGTGCTGCAACACTTGACCTGAAGCGGTTGCAGATGTCTGATGTATTAGAAGTATGCTAGTGCTACGAGGCAACACTGAGTTAACGTAAACAGATAGTCGATAATTGCGGTAGGATATGCGAGAAAGCCATGCGGATCCTAACTGCAATGTGACTGAGGCAATATCTGATGGAGCAAGTGTGATAGTGTTGGCACCGGAGTCTGACTTGCTTCGGTGATCCGGCTTACGTTGACTGATACGACTATAAGCACCACGGCCGCCCTCGGTAGCTTTCAATTCTGTCTATATAGAGCACTATTGGTAATTTATGTGATCATCTCACAGTTAGACAAGTTTTCACGAGTCTCTTTTCACAGTCTCCTATCACGAAGCTATCATCACGAGCCCCTATTACGAGCCGTCATGTCTTCATCGATCGAATCCGAGCCAAAGCTTGGCTTTTATACAGCCATATACACCCCCACCTTTCTTTCCTTGATATATAATGTCTTGGTTAGCTTTAACTTCAAGTGTATGTGGCACTGCCAGTAAGTGCTACCTCGCGATTTTTACAATCACCACCTCGCGCTGTCAAGGTTTTCAAATACACATAGCCATGCTCTCATACCTGAGTTGATCACTAACCGCAATATCGCAGCATGGACCACGTCCTAGAGCATTTCTTCGCCGAAAGCCTTTCTAGACGACACCTTGACATAGGTGTCGCGACGGGATACTTGCCAGCCAAAGCGCTATCGCGTCCATTCCGGAAGGGGGCAAAGCATTCTATTACGCTCGTGGATCTTAATCCCAGCTCGCTCAACAACGCAAAAAGTCGCATCCTGTCCGTGGCGACCAATGCCACCGTCGATATTGCTGTTGCCGATGTCACACAACCGGCTCCCGAGTTGTTGCAAGGCTCCAAATTCGATTCCATCTCCATGTTTAACCTCTTCCATTGCGTCCCCGGGAAAGAGAAGGTCGTGGCATTCAAGACGTATAAAGAGTTTCTCGCCGATAACGGCGTGATGGTGGGCTGCACCGTGCTTGGGGAAAGCTATACGACGAATTGGTTCAACTACCAGTATTTGAAGCTGTATAATCACCTTGGAATCTTCAACAACTGGGAAGATAAGAAAGAGGACTTTGAGCGCGCTCTGAGGGAAAACTTCGAAGAAGTCGAGATAACAATGGTCGGTATGGTGGTGCTATGGCGGGCTTCTAAGCCTCGGCGATCCTAACCCTATCACTACGAAGTTTAACAAGAACTTGGGTGAAGGGTCGCGACATATCATCAGCCATACTAGAGCAAAGCCAACACTCACTAGGACTTTCAACATGTTTCCTTACTATTAACAACCACAGCTCCATTATTCAGGAAATATACCATTTTGAGTTTCGCGCACACAGCTACTTAAAGCACAACTTAGTGACAGCTATTCCTACATTCGGGTCACCGCGCCGCATTATTGGGGTCTCCCATGATGTCGACCTTGCTCGCTATTCGTCATAGGCGGACTACATGACGTTCACGCTGGCAGCTATCATACTTGTCTAACTGTAGGCAACTAGTATGAGGGTCCTTCCTGATATTTCCTGATATGTTGTGGTAACGCTTGCTAATGCCGAGAGTTTCAAAATCGAGTGACGGATATAAAATGAAAATAGGAGATAGTGGGAAGCTGATTTATACATCGGAAAGGAGACCCCTGTGCCACATCAAGAAACGCCCGTAAGTAATAATAATAATAACTGTAAGAAGTGTCCATACAAGATACTTTTCAGTACCTAACTTACCTTAGCTAAGCAAGCTCCTTGTAGACCATCGCGTCGCGGGTCACTCGCATAACCAAACTACCTTACGTATACGGTATGACATACCTAGTATCTCCAGAGTTGTAATTAGTGATTCTAATTACAACACACCTACTTCTGACATGGATAAACAAGAATTCCTCCCAGTTGCAGGATCGCACTAGCAGCTTGATTGATACAGCTAAGAGATCGGAAAGCCCTTCCATATGCAAGGCCATCCCTGACGGGACATGGGTGAAGCGATCACGCATTGCGGCTGAAGTATAAAGATCATCACCTGGAACCCGACGCCAATCAACCCTTCCCGGTCCTCTGGCGCCGCTGCGTGGAGGCGGTCCGGTGGCGGGTACCTGTATTCGGATTCCGACACGAAGCTTCGAATCTGCTCATTCCGGGTGTTTCTGGAGAGGCACTACCATCTAGAGGCTGTATGTATGCATACTAAAAGTCTCGGCCTGAAGCTGAGATATCGCGTTTTCTCAGGCGGATTCTAGATCTCCCAGCAGAAGCTTTTGGATAGACTCTCTTCCGGGGTTTGCCACAAACCTACCATATTAGGCTTGAGCTCGTTTACACTTACCCAGATGAGTGCAAGTGTAAACAAGTTGTCTTCGAACATCCGAAGCGAGACCTAAGCTGTGAGCATGGATAATATTCCTAGCGGCAAGGTTGCATGAGTGAAACCACTGTCTGTGTCGACTTCTCAGAGCGTCCCCTTGAGTGTTCGGACGTGAAAAGCTTCAACTCAAAACCCAATACTCAACACTGAGGTTAATAGCTTCTCATCCGTCAACTTGAAAGTTGATTGAGGCAAATCATATGTCGAAGCAAAATTAGACATGTCGTGGTAAGTTGTCATCGAGATGATCTCGGTATGAAAATAACGACTGTGTACATGACCAATTAAGAACGACCTCAGGGGTCTGTTTTCGAGCTGTATAGCATTGGTGGCAAAGCGACGCAAGCGGTGAGACTTGGGCCTCGAACGGAAGACAAAGCGTTTCCTCACTTTCGAATTCGGATACCGAGATGAATCCCGAAGTGGAATGTCGGTGGCTCGCCGTTCTATCCTCATCATAATATAAGAAGGCGAGGTCATCTGGCTCATTTTTGGAGACCGGTCCTCTTTCTCACTCAACTACAATATAACTTGCTCCCAGTCAATTGAACTCCCTTCATCAAACCCCAGTTGCCATGAAGTCCACTCTGATATTCGCCACGCTGGTGGTCGCAGCGTTGGCACACCGGTGCAGGATGGACCGATATTCCACCAACGTCCCAGGCTATTGCTCAGGCGGCTTGTACAAGCTCGGAGACCAAACAGAGAACGACGCCTGCTCCAAGGTGCACACCAACTCGTGCTACGGCAGACCTCAAGACGCCACGGGTGACGCCAACTGTAGACTTGTCATTACTGCAGGCAGTGGCTGTGATACGAATAAAGGGATCATCGCCGAGCTCCCTTGTAGTGGCGATCCACGGGCTTGGGCTGGTGAAGAGCATAGCTATAGAGTCATATGCGATTAAAGGACGAAATTCGGCTTGACCTCCCCCACAAGTCGCTCTAAACGTAGGCGTCATCACAACTTTCGATCTTCTTGAGTGGTTCTCATACTAACATGATAGTATATAGCCATTATGATACTTCAACGCAAAAAGAAACGATGAGCCGAAGGTTGTCTACCTCTCGAATATAAGCAAGATTCTTTATCTTAGGCAGATTGTGCAAATAAGTTTTACTTCGGGCTGCCTTTTAGCTTTAGTAACAAATGTCCCCCCTGAACGTCACGGATACACGGCAACTACATACGCATCCGCAATACTCACCCTTCGCCTCTTAAATCAGAGCACGAAAACCGTTCTGGTACGACGTAGAACAGTGGAAGTAACGAACTGAACATGTCTATGCAATAGTGCGTTACGGCCGTGGCTTAGCCCTTAAGTATATAGCGAAAATCCGCGGCACGATATTTTCAAGGTGCTGTCGTACGAAGACCATATTTTTGCTTTCAATCAGTCCAACTTCTATGCGGTACTCTATAACAGACTGCTCCCCCTTATGGGCGGTACATATTGTGTGTCGTCTTTTGAGTACATACAAAGAGCTCTCGATCTCGCTGGTTAATTATGGTAGACGATCAGCAAGCTGGTCGGCTGGTACGACGAAGAGGATTGTAGTTATGTGTTGGCCCAGTTGATGGCGGTGGCGGTGGCGGTGGCACCGAAGGCAAGGGCGAATATGGAGAGGAAGATACCAACGCAATTCTTGCGGTGAGATTCAACGCTCATTATGGCAGCGTCGCTAGTTGTTGGTATGCATGTTGTGTTGAGTGCGAGGTGAATGGGACGAAAGTGATTGATAGTGATCGACATCGCTTGTTTAGTGGAGGAACGAGGGATCGAAGTTGGGTTTACTGACTTACAGGGGGACGGGCCGACCAGTTCCAGGACACTGATGCAGCAAACCGTAGGTAGGAATGTTAGATCCTTCGATCCTGGCGCCTTTTGAGTTGCACCAAGGCCAACAACTGTCTATCGGGTATTACTTCATTAGAATTGACGTTACTTAGAAGTTGAAGGGTCAGCCTTATATCTCCGATAAGCTGCAACAGGCAACTGTCTTGGCCAATTCCCCGAACCCAGGATCGCGGCATCTCTGGGCTCTCAGATGACCCCTGTATACCGACCTGTCACCTACCTAACCTCATATTCCGTTTTGGGGAGGGGGGGTCTGAGTGGCATCGGTACCGAACACAGAGGCAACATCAACATCGAGTTAGGTAGGTAGTACCTACCAGCAGCCTCAGAAGCTAGCAAATCCATATCTGGAAGACGCCGATGCGGTTTTTCTGTCAATGTAAGCGGCGCCCAGGACTTATCACAAAAGGTCACGTCACGCGGGGATTAACAACCGCTACCGTATCGTTTGGTCAGCTGTTCGGGGCTGCTTACTTAGTTTCCCCCTACGGGCCCGTAGAAAAAGCCCACTCGCCGTACTTGGCGCGAACGGCATGGCTCAGCGAGCCTTACTTGAGCTGGAGCATAGGTAATCCTTCCGATAAGAGCAAATAAAGGAAGGGAGGAGGCCACCATGGGTTCGAGCTTTCTTTATCATCCCGAACTTGCGACGCACGGGTGTGCACCCAAAGTCAAATTGCGCAAATGAATGAGCCGGTTGAGGACTCAGTCTTCTCGGAGAGGCGAGCCGTGAGATCGCTGTCGGTCATCGTGGTCGGCGCGGGCATCGGCGGGCTGGCTATTGGACTATGCATGCAGAAGACAGGGCACAATGTTGGTGAGTCTGCCTCCTCCCTTCCTACATATGCTTTTTTTCTAGAAAGGAAAGGCGTTGATTAAACCTGTGTGAAGTTATCTTGGAGAAGAGAAAGCATATTGCTGAGGTCGGGGCGGGCATACAGCTCGCGCCAAACGCTTCTCGCATTCTACGGCGATTTGGTGTGCTTGACGAAATCATGAAACATGCGACAATACTGGAGCGGAATAGTTCGAGGTAAGTATATGCGACAGGGCTTCTTTCTACCTCTCAGCTTGGCTATCGGCTCCTTTATTCAAGCCGAACAACTATTAACGTGATTTAGACGCTGGCAAGATGATGACGAACTGGGCTCTACTGTCTTAGTGCCAGATATCGAGGAACAATTCGGCGCGCCGCTGGCGGTCCTTCACAGAGCTGATTTCCAGCGTGTCCTCTTAAATGCTGCGGTTGGGTGTGGATGCAAGGTCTTGGAAGACCATGAGGTTATTGATATTGACCAGGACTTCTTGCCGGTAAGGGCCATTTCTCAGGTGCGATCTTAGGGATTGCCCACGAACAGATGCACAGCTGATGAGGATGTAGTACGTGGTCCTGCTCTCTAATCTATTCTTGACGATCTTCATCATACTGCAATACCTCATTCCCGGGCGTTTATCCAAGACAAGCTCTTGCTGAAAGGAGAAAACTAATAACACCTGATAGACGAATCCGTGTGCGCAGCCAAGGCAGGGATACTTGGATGTCGGCTGATCTGATCCTAGCGGCTGATGGAATGAACTCATTAGTACGAAGGCGGATGGCCGAAGCAAGCGGCGTCGTCGATCAGCTCGTCCCACGTCCCGAGTCGGCATACAGATTTGTGCTGCCCATCGAGCTGATAAAACACGACGAAGAAGTGATGGGCCTTCTTCGTAGTAATCAAGGCATGCGGTACATGGGACCTGGTGGTCACATCATGGCCTATCCTCTGAGAAATAACACGCTATATAACGTAGTTCTCATACACGAGACTAGCGGCACGAAATCAGAAAAGACATCGTGGACGGCGGCCGCGAAAATGGAGGAAATATTGGAACATTATCATGGATGGTGTCCCATGGTCCAGAACTTGATTGCCCATGCACATGATACCGAAGTCTTGGAGACCCCCATGAACGACATGTCTCCTCTGCCGACATGGGTGAAGGGGCGTATTGCCCTCGCTGGCGATGCCTGCCGTAAGTGCTTTCCCTTCTGGGCACACGCCTGCATGCTCTCAAGCTACCTCAAGCCACCATCCATCTATATTTAAAGGTTAATGCCTGGTGTCTTTAGATTATATGCTTCCGTATGTTGCACAAGGAGCATCCAATTCGATAGAGGACGCGGGGGTTCTAGCCATGGCTTTCACTTGTACGGATGAGATTGAACTAGCACTCGAGCTCTATCAGTCCGTTAGGAAAACCCGGGGCGAGCGGATCCAGGCCAGTGCAACAAACACCGGCAACACCCTGCATATGCCAGACGGAGAGGAGCAAAGAAGAAGGGACGAGTCTATTCGGGCTGCAAGTCGAGGGGAGGGCGCAAACCCAGACCAATGGAACGACAGACAGGCCCGCGAGTTCATGTGGCGCGTTGACGTGATGGCAGAGATGATTGACAAATTTGAGTTTGCAATGCGAGAGACGGACACCTAAAGGGGACAGACGGAGATAGAGAAAGAGACGACTAATGAAGCGCAGAAAAATTAGTGAAAGAAAAAAAAAAAAAACCCTTTTCATAAAAAAAAACCAGCATCACGGCAAATGACTATTATATCCCCGCTGAATCAGCCGTTGCGCCGCCGTCCAGACTTCATCTGGAATCTCTTGTGGGATCTGGAACCCCCTAGCCGGGTACTCTCGAATGCGGACTAGATCGCCGACGGCGATGTTGATGACCAGATCTACGGGGTTGTCCTCGTTCGGGTAGTCTCTCCAGGCCAGCCGCGGCGACGTCACAAGAATGTCGGCGTCGGCGTCGGGCCACTGCTTTTTGAAGGTCGCGTAGGTCCGGCGCTCCATGTAGGGTTTTTGGACGAGAATGAACGATCTTAGGGACAGCTGCCTCTCCTGAAGCAGGGCGTACGTGTAGCGGACGTTCTCGCCCGTGTTAGTCGAGCGAGGCTCGACTATGAGGCTCGTCTCGGGCACCCCCATTCGACGAGCGATGTCGGCGAAGACCTCCGCCTCGGGCCTGTCGTAGCGGTCTTGCGTGAGCTTGCCCGAGCCGCCGGAGAAGATGAGGTGGTCGCCGTAGCCGTCGAGGAAGAGCTGAGCAGCCCGCTCGGCGACTCGCGTGTCGAGACTGCAGAGGCAGAAAATAGCATCGGCCTTCTGCGTGATTTCGGTATGGAGTTGGTGGTATTCGTATAAGGTCTCAGCATCCTGCTGCACGTCTGGCTGGGCTGCCTCATCCCCCGACATGTCCGCAGGAATTTTGATACTCTGAGCAGAGTTTCTGATATATCTAGTGTGCCTACTTCAGGTTGAGACCTTTGTTGGCTTAGATTGTGTTGATGACCACTTATCACCTGTGATGGGAGCGAAGCTGATGGGAGGCTTAGGTGCCTGTAATAGGGAGGTACTAGCTACAGCTCGACAGGGATGCCCATGTCAGTCACCACGTTATCTCCACGTATCGAACTATTAGCGCACCAAGTGGACACCCGAGGCACCCGATACTAAGGTACCCACTATCTTAAGCTTATACCTACTGGGTCCAATCTGATAAGATCATCAGCTGTCGCATGAGCAAGCAAGCTATCATCCGCCTTCGCCTTGACAAGCAACTTTCCCCATCAAAGCCTTGAAAGGGGAAAGCGAACTACTTAACTAAGTCTATACCGTCGCAATAATGCCAGGAAGCAGCACGAGCGACGGGGAATGGGCACTCGACATCTTCCGCCAAAGCCTCAGGACGTCGCAGCTCGCTTCCCAACTCCGTGTCGCGCCAGGTCCCGAGCTTCCTTTCGACGACCCCGAGAAGCTGGAGTACATACGAGAGCTGATCCGATGCATTCTCGAGGGCCGCACCATCGCCGCCTCGTATAACCTGGTTCTCCTAGTCGTCCTATTAATCTTCTCCCTTTTTCATTTCTATCGGAGATTTACAGAGAGGCGGAGATGGAAAGCCGTCGAGGGGGACGTCGTTGTCGTCGTCGGTAATAATGGCAATACACTTCCCGAAGCAGCCGAGGACGGCGAGAACGGCGCAGATTCCTCTTCCAGCAGCACGCTAGAGGGCTCGTTGGCGTCACAATCCACCTACACCAAACATGGCGATGCCGACGCGGACATGGAGCGTCAGCCGCTACTCGGGGCCCGACGACAAGACGTACCACGTCCGAGCCGATGGAGGAGGCCCGGCGCGGTGGCCACGCTTCTTCGTTCCTGGCTGATGTACCAGCCGCGTCCGATCCCGCTCATCAACCGCACGCTCCCCTCGAACGGGACGTCGCTGTTCGTGCTCGGATACCTCGGCCTGAACCTCTTCTACCAGCTCTTCAGAGTCCCGCTATCAGAGCCGAGGTACTTCCCCGCGTTCGCCGGCCGCGCCGGGTCTGTCTTCATCGTCAACCTCCCGCTCCTGTACCTCCTCGCGGCCAAGAACCAGCCCCTGAAGCTGCTGACGGGCCGCTCGTACGAGGCCCTCAACATCTACCATCGTCGCGTGGGCGAGTTGATGTGTTTCGAGGCCCTCGTGCACGTCGTCGGCATGCTAGTGTGGCGGCTGCTCCTCGAGCCCGAGTGGCTCTCCGTCGGGAGCTTCTGGCAGTACCTCACGCATCCCATCATCCTCCTGGGCATCGGCGCGTTCGCGTCGTACGAGCTGCTCTACTTCACGTCGCTCGGCAGTTTCCGCCAGAGGTGGTATGAGCTGTTCCTCGCCTCGCACGTCGTTCTGCAGGTCGCCGCCCTCTGTTTCCTCTACTTGCACTTCCACACCAGTCGGCCGTATGTCCTCGCATCGCTGATGATCTTCCTCGCGGACCGCATCGTGTGGCGGATAGGGCTGAAGTCGGCCACTGTCGCCGCCAGCGTCAAGGCTCTCGAAGACGGCGATACCGTGCGGCTCTCGGCGAGCTGGGATATGATACCGCAAGCGGAGGAGGGGCAGAGGTCCCCGTCCTTATGGCGGGCTTTTAGCCGGAAGAGCATTTTGTATGGATGGCACCCCGCGGACCACGTGTTCGTATCAATCCCCAGTCTTGGCAGGTATAGCGCGTTACAGGCACACCCTTTCACCATCGCGTCGGCAGCCCCGAGTCGCGGCAACGAGCCCACCCAAGCCCGCCTCGACCTCTTGGTCCGCGCCTACTCTGGGTTTACACTAGATCTCCTCAAGCACGCGCAGCTGAACTCCACGGTCTCTGTGAGGATAGACGGGCCCTACGGATCGCAGGATCCTCTTAATATGCTTCGCGCGAGCAAGTCGGCCGTCCTCGTCGCCGGCGGGTCTGGCATAGCCGTCGTCTTCCCCCTGCTGTGGGACCTAGCCGTGGTACATCCCGGGAGGAGGAAGATTCACCTCATGTGGATTATTCACTCTAGGTCGCAGCAGTCGTGGGTACCACACGATCAATTAGACAAGTTGCGTGAAGCCGGTGTCTGCGTTACCATTCCCCAACCGACCGGCGAAGTAGGCAGACCCGACGTCGCTGGCTTCATCGCGCATGTTGTCGGCGCCTCATCAGCTGATATCGGCGTAGTGGTATCTGGGCCTGACGGGCTGAACCGAGCCGTCAGGAACGCTTGCGCGCGGGAACTTTGGTCAGGGGCGGATATCAGCCTTCGGGTAGAGAAATTTGGCTGGTGAAGCCTAAGAATGAGCGACTGGATACACATAATAATGGCACGGAGTAAGGGCGTTAAGGAGGTATTGAAACTTCGGAATGATCTGTCTTGCTAATACACTAGATAGCGTCAGGATATAGGTAGAGCGCAAGGGCATGCATATGAACATTTTATATTTATCTATAGATTTTTTTTTTAAATAGCTACGATCTAAAGCGTATATCTAAATCCCTCTACGCCCTCGAGGATTAGCTTGCCGCTGTTAGCTAGCTTATTGGCGTAATGGAAGTATATGGAGAAGAGCGCTACGATGATGATCATCAAGATATGTGACCCAATGGAGACCCATATCGCCGTGGGATACCAAGGAGCCTCCTGATAACGGACGATGAAGCTACCGGCAATGCCGCCGGCACCATTGAGGGCCGTAACGGTGGCCGCCGTAAAGGCGCGCTTCCACTGGCCGGTGATATTGTTGGCCTGGTATGCGGACAAGGCCGCCCAGTTCGAGACATAGGCGCCCGTCGCAAGGAAGGTCCCAAAATACCGAACAGCATCCATCTTCGCAAAGCCTAACAGGACAAATCCGACGATAAGGGAGACGCTGTTGAAAATGATGACGGGGCCCCTGACACGGAATGCATCCCCGAAAATAGACGACAGCAAGACTGGTATCACGGCATAGTAATACGGTGGCGCGTTGAGGAGGATCGCCTGGTTTTCGCTGAAGCCGAGGCCACTCTGCAGGATACTGGGGAGAAAGTAAGAGAGCGACGTGGAGACGAGGTTGAGCAGAAAAAACATGACGGCAAAACCGTAGATCTTGAAGTCTTTAGCATGCACAAAGAGCTTGGCCCAGGAGAATTCCTCGGGTTCGACGTCCTTGCGATCCGCGTTGATCCGAGCGACGGCAAGCTCCTGTTCGGCAGCCGTGAGGAACCAGAAGGAGCGGTGGGCGTTTTCGGGGAAGTCGACCATCCAGAAATACGTGACCAGGCCGATAACGATCGAGATGAGGCCCTGCACCAGGAACATGTACCGCCAACCCGCGAGCCCGCCCCGGCCGTTGAGCTGGTTGAGCCCGAAATTGACGATGCCGCCCGTGGCCAGGATAACCACCTCGCCGACTTGCAGAAAGGCAAAGCGCGTCTGCTGCTCTCGTCGCGGGTACCAGGTGGAGATCAGGTACGTCAAGCCGGGGTAGATGCCGCTCATGGTGGCGCCGAGCAGCACACGCAGGGCAATCATCTGCTGCCAGGTCTGGATAAAGGCGGTAGCCAAGGTGATAACGCCAAACGAGAAGGTGATGAAGGCGAACCAGAGCCGGGGGCCGAAGGTGCGCACGGCCAACGTCGACGGCAGCTGGAAGGCGATGGAGCTGATGGTGAAGATGAAGATGGCGATGCTGAAGCGATTGCCGGTCAGGCCCAGGTCCTTCGGCAGCGAGGTCACCGCCGCGGAGCTGATGACGCCCGAATCTAGCAGGTTCAGCGAGCACAAGATGCCGGCGATGGTGCACAGGCGAAGATCGACCTTGAGGCGTAGACGGCGCTCGAGCTCCGCCTCGTTATTCGCGGAGCCACTGCCGCCACGGTCTTCCACGGGTTCCACGTCGACGTCGGGGGTGACATCCCAACTTGCCTTGGACGGCTTCGCCGCAGGCGGCGGGGGTGTTTGCGATGATGAGAGCGACATCGTGCCCTATAGAGAAGGGCAGGCGAGACGAAGAGAGGAGGAGGGGGGAAGGAGAGGGAAGAGAGAGGGAAGAGAGGAGGGGGAGAAAGAAAATAAAAAAGTCCAGATATGTGATTCAACTCTTTCTTTGCTGCCCTACCAGTTTACTCAGGTCCTCACTCATCGGACATGGGAGGCGCAAGGTGGCGTGCAACTCGTTCTTATCTAAGTACGGAGACTCCCCAGACCTACCTCGCCTGGTACCTATTAGGCCTCCATCATGCTGGTCTCGGTATCCACCCGATCCATGCCGGCCACCACGGGAAAGGAAAATAGACACAAAAACTTATTCTTAAATGGCGGTACAGCCACGCCCGGCCCCGATTCGGGACGAGTAGATTGGAGAGTGTTAGATACAGAGTTTGGGCGATTATGTAGATGATTACTAGCTCAATTACTAATTCCCCGCGCGCCTGGAGGATGGCCGTATCCGAAGGGTCTAGAAGAACACACCCAGCTAGGGCTAGTCTAGGCATGTACATGCAAGCTATGGATACTTTAAGTCTAAGTAGATACTGCTGCATGCTTCGTAGAATTGACCATTTATAATGATGCTCTGCGGTTATGTCAGCTGTTTCGAGACTTCAATCAATTAACTGAGCCGAGGTACTGTACGCTGTACGCTAGCTACTTAGCCACTTGAATCGAAAAGACGCAATCATAGTTGTGTATTGGACGATCCCATCCTGTATGCCTGGGCACCTTTATAAATTTATCTATCTGACACCACTATGACATATCTAAACTAGTAGGTAAGGTAGCTACCGATGTAGATAGAGATGTGGCTTGGAGGAAAGATGTAGGGTTTCACCCGTTACCTCGGTACCTAATTTCGAAGCCGGAAGGGTTGTGGTTATAGATCAGAAGGGTTTAGCAGATTTAGCAGATCCAAGCTGAACAACTAGCGTCCAGTGGGCACTCACTTGCAGTGAGTCAGCTAAAGGTTAATAGATAGAGCGGTACTTGCATACGAAGTACAGCGTATTTTCTATGTTAATCGACAACATCATGTGAAGTGATATATCTATGCTCTATTCATTTAAACTATCAAATTCGCTAACTGCTTGATTGTGCAAGTACTACTACCCAATAGTAGTTATAATATCAAACCTAAAGAGTCCGCGGTAGTCTAGCGGTGTTCGATAAATCGTCGGTATTCAGCAGGTCAACACCCAGCGCCGCCAGCGGCTCCCACAGGTATTCTCCAGGCAAGTTCCCTAATGATTGATCGACGTTAGCCATGTAGCCGGACATACACCAAAAAAAAACAGACGCCTTCAATCAAGACTTACAGTATCGAGCCACTAATCCCCTCGCATGCGCCTGGCTGACGTGGTTGGTAATCGTACTGATCTGGGCCGCGGTCAAGCTAGCCGAACTCGCGGATCCAACGACGTCCTGGAAGTCCGCCGAGGCGACGTAGGAGTTCTGCGACGTGTAGTTCGAGCCACTCAGACCACCGAGGTTCGCATCGTAGAAGATGTCGCGGTTTGGTACACCATTACCGCTCGCTACAAGGCTCCGAGTCAGTTATCGCTGATGTAGAGCTGTTATGGAATGATGGGAGGGGCATGTAATGCCATATGGTTCTGGTCTGAAAAGGATAGCGGTAGAAATTGCCCAAAAGCGTCGCAAAATGCGGGGAGAGAGAGAAAAAAAATTTAGGAAATCTCAAGGATCGCCTACCTATCCGATCAAACGGAGCACTACCGCTGGCCACGACGGTAACCGCCCCCTTCACCAGCACGCCACCTTCCAATCTAGTAAGATATCCCGCCTGGCGAAGCGGATCAAGTGCCTTGACGACAGCGTCCAGTGTCCCCGAATCGCTGGTCTTGAAGTCGACGAGCAGGACGAGCGATTGGCCCGGCCGACTCTTGTACACGGATCCCCCGTTGTGGTCGATGATGGCCTTGAGGGGGTTGACGTATTGCGCCCGTAACGTCCGCCCCAGCGTGGGGAGGATGTGCCCGATGATCACATCTCCCGAGAAAAGCCAGACGTCCGCCTCCATGCTGATGCATCCGGCGCTGAGGGCCTGGAATACCGGAATGGTGTGGTCGTAGTCGTTGTGGCTGTGGCATGCTATCGGAAGGACGCTGTTCAGCGAATCCAGGGGCCATGGGTTGAGCGGCGCCCCTGATCCTGTGTTGATGCTCTGGGTTCCCAACACGGTGGTAGGGAGGAGCTTGTTGAGGGCATCCTGCTTGGGCGGCACGATCTCTCCCAGTGCGTGGTAACTAACTCCGTTCGTCCCCGACTGGTATGTCCCGCCCTTCGTGTCCATGTTTGTGGTCCCGAAACATTGGCCACCAGCTGCGGAGAGCGTCCCGAGAAATTTCCTGCAGTTGGCAGCTGTGTTCAATCTGAGGTGAGCTCAAGTGACAGCCGGGAGATCGCTCGACTTACCATCGACAGTGTGAGTCGAGCTGAGTTTGTTATGGATCTCGACTACTCGTTGTTAGCAAGCAAGCTCTGTGTGAACATGATCACTTGGGATTGCTCACAGTACACATAACCCAGGAGTCCGTAAGTCAAAGGGTTCTTCCCGTCATTCAGGAACACCTCGGTGGCCATAGAAAGGTAATCTTGGCTTTTGACCGTCTTCCCGTCGGCCAAACTGCAGAACAAGTTCACAGCAGAGGTGTAGCTTTTCCGTTGGTCAGTACCGGCCCCGATCTGGACGTCGGGGATTGCCATCCAGGTGCTTGAGCAACTTGAGATGCCATCTGTTACGAGGGCCGTCAGATTGCCAGAGGCCGTCCGGTTGGAAGGTGCCGACAGGACTGTGAAATTAGATGACACAGGCCGGTACACAGGCCGGTGCGCTGGTTGAGATGCGGGCTGGTGTTGGACAACCGGCGACGCCTATACACCCAAGTTAGCATCATGCTTCATAAGGGGAGCCGCCGTCCTTACAAGCGCCGTGCCGGCAGCGAGAAGGCTGAGTATGGTTTTCTGCATCGTGAATTGCACGGAGGAGATATTCTCTACTACGGTAACCCTGCACAGCAACACAAGAAAACTGAGGGATCTGGGAATCTGCCTGCGGTGAATATCGATTATATATAACTACCTGCCCCATAGGAAGGAATTCTCCTCGATGCAACGATCGATGCAACGATGCACCCACATGCCAGACGTTCATGCTCTCGGCCATGACCCCCCTTGTGATGTCGAGCTGGGAGTGGAGAGACAGAGGGCCGCCATCATGCCCGCCGCCCGCCAATGTCACGATGTCTGCATCGCTTGCCAGGCTGTTCTAGGAAGCTCGAAGGTCGTGGGCACGACCCGGTCAGGGGACTAGAACACATGTGCCGGGTGACCGCCATCACGCCCCTGCCGAGCTCTGCCGGGCAGCCTGGCGCCCGGGATCTCAGATTGGGTAGCTCACGCCAGACGGTGGCCGCCCGGCGCCAATCAGAGGCGGTATCTCTGCACGCGAGCAGGGATGCGAGCAGACTGGTCCCTGTAGATCCTGGTCTGGTTACCTAGTGCGGTGCTAAGCGACGGAGATAGTGTAGCATCTCCCCTCCTCGACAGCTGCAAGTTTAAATGCTTGCATCGCAATTCCAATTGATCGATTCGTCAAATTTCATACGCAAATTTTAATGATGGTTATGACAGTCCACAAAAGCAATCGCAAAGTCTCATCGTTACTACTATGATAGATATGACTTCCGGCTAACTCATGTAAATAGCTGGTAATATGACGGGATGTTATTAACGGCGCAATGAACTTACACCAGTAAGTGTGTCCGTCGGCCAAGGAGCCCCAGCAAGCCCCCCCAAGAAACCTTCCAACTTAGGAAAGAACTTCTCGGTCTAGCTTTACATCAAGTTGAAATCGGCTCGAGTGCCATCTACCTCAAGTTTCCAAGCATAGTCCACGAACGAGGCATGTGCGCGACGACGCGAGCTCATTCGTATGGAATATTCTCAAGCTAAGAGCTATGCCCTTATCACAAGAGGGGTTACGCGATGAGGATTCTCGAAGGAAAACAGTCACCCCGCTTAGATCCGTCACACAGAGTCTGGATGCGAGTTTTGATATAGGTAGGTCAACTAAAAAATCCCCATCCAGGACCGGAACTTCCGCAAGAAGGCAAGATGTACGGAGTATGAGAGGGAATGCTCGGCTTATCTAACTGTAATAGCTATAGTTGTATGACTTCTCTATCCAACGAGCATCCAACGTGGACTGGGCGCGCGAGTATTTGCCAGATACATATTCAGATTATACGGTCAAACCAAATCTATGACAAAAGCCACACCTTAGATAATCGTAATAACATGTGTCAGAAACAAATCAGGCAAATGGGAGGTAAAGAAATTGAAATGTTTTCTTCTGCGACGCAAAGCTTCGAATCTAAAATGTTCCCTATCGAAATAGAGTATCAACATCCTCCCAGGGCGCAGCTCTGATGAACAATGTTCTGCTATTGAATTCCCCGTAGCTATGAATTATATCGGCAGCTTGGGACAGCGCTTCTACAGACGCGTAAAACCAGAATAGAGACAAGAACCGTCTGCCCTGAGCCTCTTCCTACTTGCTATAGGAGAATGCACTATAACAAGCGGTATGCCAACTCGAAACACTGCGCAACGCCCTGCGACATCACCGTCATCTAACAGTAACCCGCCAAAGCTCCGTGTTGCACGGCACTCCAGAACAGTCGCGACTTTCAGAAGTAGAGCCTTTTGAGGAACGAAATGGCTGATTTGATCCATTAAAGGAAAAAGAAGCGCTGCAATAGCTCGTATTTCTGTGTATATGTATGGGTACGTGTAAGTCCTGTCAACAGTATTTGATAGCTATATTGTCTCATGATTTGCGATAGACCAGAGGGGTAAATCTTAGTCTAAGGAGCTCTTATAAATTTAGTTAAATGGGAAAATTTTCATGCTAGGTTGAAAAGGCAGCAGCGTTTCTTCAATGTTTTCTAAGACTTCTGAAACAGTAATGGTAAGACCAACCGGAGCTGCCCCTCAGGCTAGAAGCAATATCGCACTGAGACTTGATCTGGGAAACTTAGGTAGACTGGCTGGCCGAGCGATTTCATGAATTATCATTACTAAAAGATCAAAATAGGAATAAATATGTGAACTTACCTGAGTTGAGTGTTAATACTCTTAGGCTAACATCTTCCGACCTATGACCATTCGTCTTGGTGGTTGTCTTCTGGGTTCGACAACTTCGATTGCGACCCTAACACTAGCTACGCCATAAGTATAGGGGACTGTCTCGATACTCCATGTTATCAAGTATTTGATAATAAGAGAAGAATAAATCATTCGGATATAACAACACTCGAGCTACCGGAAAGCATCCAGTCTCGTAAAAGACGAGTAAGGCCCCGAGGCTCCTCGGCCAAACTCGCCCTGGTTCTATTTTGAAAACCCTCCCCAATTTTTCCTGCCTCGCGACCGCACGACGGCGCAACTCAATGTACAAGTCCCAGAGCCCGACCACACAAAGAAGAAATTCATTTGATGAATAGCCGTAAAGTTTTTCCAGCGCCAACGCCTTGACCACCCCACGCGCGGTGGGATATCCCACAAGTATTCGAAGAACCCAGGAACCGGGTCTCGTACCGTCTAGCTCGACAGAACGCAACCCGAAGTTCTCAATTAATGAGGAAGTGTGACGTTCATAGGCGGCGGATTCAGGCCGTTGCAGCTGCCCTTGTCGTTTTGAATCAGGCAGTAATGGTCCGGCGTATGGGCGCAGTCGACGGCCATCATGGGCGACCTGCCCTTGCACCGCATGAACGAGTATAATGTGTCGCAGACGTCGTAGATGCCGACTTCCCTCACGCACATGGCGGCCGCCCTAGGATCGCTCAGACCAACAGGCGTGCTGATACCGAGCGCGACAAGCCCGAGGACGGCAAAAAGGTGGCAGAGCATTGTGTGACGGATAGAGATAATTATATTTGCGGAGTGGAACTGGAACTGGCAGACAAGCAGCCAATAAAACAAATAGCACTGGGCTGGTATGTAGATTATCCCTGGTAATTAAGTCATCAGTAACGCCCGCTGGCTGCCAGGAAGCCGTTACGGGCTCATCCTTAATTTATACGAATAATTAAGGGGCTTCCCGACGGTGCGGTGCGTCGACTGATCAACCCCCAGCTCTCCGAAAGGGACACGCGGAAGAACTCGCTGCTCGCAGGCTAAATGGGATCACCGCGGCCAACTCCCCGTCCCATGGCCTCATACGTCTTAGCCCACGTCATTCGTTCGACCTGTCGATTATTACAACACCGAAAATAGAAATGTTCCGAAGGCGTAGAAAGAAAGGGCCACCAAGTATGGGATCGCCTGCTCATCCGCGTAATGGCTTGACGTTGTGCTCGGTTGGAGCAATTGCAACTGTGCTTCAGCGCCGAACCCAATTACCATAGCTCACGCCTCACCCTCTGAGATAGGTACTTAAGTGACAAAAAAGTAGATGCAAACAGCACTGCGTGGGATTTCACGTTCCATGCTCCTCGACGATATCGAATATCCCCTTTTCGGAGACGGAAGACCTTCGTGGGCTCTGAAGGTGTCTTCTAAGTTCTGCCTATATCCATGGGCTTGGTTGGCCATTCACAGTAGCAGCCAAGATCGTTTCTTACCTCAACAACGCGAATTGTCGATTCTGGGCTCTTGTGCTCCTGGCACAACGATATCGAGGCAAGTAGAGTCCCCCCCTACTGTATAAGTCGACGCAGAGGATCTTTGTATACTTTACTTCGCTGCTGACTACTCCGCACTCAGATCTCAGGCGCTCAACGAATTGGAATATTCTTGTCCTAAGTGCTCGGAATGCTAACGTGCTGGAAGACACGTTGCGCATACACCAACCTCAGTCGTTTAATTACGCTATTAATATCGCAGATGCTGGGCAATTGGTCGGTTGATACATTAATTTAGGACGACAGATAGATGTACGTGTCATATGCGTCCATGATATGCTTTCATATGCACGATGAAACCAGAATGCATCTATTGCCGTCGCTATCCGCCATGGTTCGGATTGACACGGTTGTTCCAGCGGCCATGATATCGTAGCTACAGCCTACGGCAGTCCGATCTACCCGCGCTCAGACCAGTCCTCTTGGCGACGTGGAACGATGAAAAGAATATTTGTTCCCTTTCTACGAGTGCCTTGACTCCCAAGAACAGCCCCGGGGGTGCCTAATAATTGGCTTTCTGCGAATTACTAGACAGGGGGCTGTTAAAGTTATCTGCTGTTGGGGATCGCGATGCCAAGGATGCCTATTCAAGGAACAAGTCCACTGCCCTTGTAAAGCATATGTCGAAGTTAGATGGCGCAGCTAGGCCGACGTGGTTATCGGCCTGTGTCTTCGGACGTTCTATAGAGTGAAATATGCACGGGAGTAATCGTTCTCATTCATCCGACGAAGGGTCGCCACCTCCCTCCCCTATGTTGCCGGTGCCTGCGGCTGGGAGACAGGCTCGCGTTATTTTTTTTATTTTTGAAAGAACCCAAGGACGTTTCCCAGAATTCCAAAAAGCGTTTTTTTATAACGAATTCTTCGGCTTCCCATATAGAGCGCCTTCACACGACGCCCGGATCGTCCGATACGTAACCCGTGGCGAAAACCCTATAAACCTTGCTCCCTCATCATGCCACCACCGCCCCCCAGTCTCCCACATCGCACACCGGCGCAGCGAGAGTCTCCATTTCAGCACATAGGCCGGTCTGCTGCGGCGGCAACTATTCACACATTCCACGCAGCGCCGCGCTCGATCGTATCGAAAGACGCCGCCGGCCGTCTACCCGACCGACTCGTCGGATCGCACGAGCCGTTGAACGGGTGGGAGATCACGGGAACAGTGGTCGGAGGCCTCGTCGGGGCGGTCATTCTGTTCGGGATACTGTATTATTGCTGGGAGCACTGCCGGCCCGGTGCCACGTACTACGAGACCGCGGTCCAGATCAGCAAGAAGGAGGCCGAATGCCGACAGAGGAAAAGAGAGCGCTGTGCGCAGTACCCGTCTCGCCGAGTCGTCTCATCGCGCTGTGTACACCCTTGCGCCTACCTCGATGAGCTGGCGGCTCCAGCGGCCACGAAGGCCCGTTTCAATGAAGAGCAGATACATCACTGGGAAGTCTAGAGGGGCGTGTTTGCGAAGTCATATTGGTTCCGCATGGGTGCGACGAGAAGTCAGTTGAGTGTGACAAAATTGGGCGACTTATAACAAGCCGGATGAGTAGTGATTTCGTATCGGATTCTATGGAATTACTCATTCCGTGAAATTGTATTAAAAATAATGTAGCATAGAGGCGTTCCTGGTATCATAGAGCAGCTATTGCAGAAATGAGGATCGGTGTAGAAACGGGATAGACCATCAACATGAGAACTTGAGCATGCTGAGCTGCAGTTCTGACTTGTTGCGTGGTCCTGTACCAGCCTAGGATATTAGTTTAATTCGAATTTGAGCAAGAAATATCCAAGTATTAGAGGCATCAAATCTTGACATGTCGTAGCGGTATATCATCGTCGTATATAGAAACCACCTTGGCCATAGGCCGCGTCTTTCACCTCGGCCCTGTCTGTACGAATACCTACTCGGTGTATAGGGAAGCTATCGGCGTGCCTCTGCACTTGAGACCGAAACTCAACGTATTTTTCTGTCGTAGTTCTCTGGGATTTTTCGCTTGATAATATCTGCAGGGACGCGTAAGGTTGCCACATCTCTCGGCTCAAACTTGCGATCGCCATTTCTTTGTCACGGGAAACAGCGGCAATAACGTCAGCGGGCGAACGCAAATCTGTCGGTTTTGGAGCAGGCCTTAGTAAACCCATCACAAGGACTTTCAGTTTGGTGTTGAAGAATGTTTTTCCCTCCCCAAAGTCGTATATTATATGCACAGTGACCACCTTTCGTGGTATAACCGTAAATGGCGCATAAGGTGACGGGGCGATGGTAATGAGAGCTTCGTGCCAACCGTCCGATATACTATCAGCGGTCTTACTCTGTTCAACTGCTGCCCAGCCGATGTAGATGCCACTGAGACGAAGTAACAGGTCTTCGGCAATGTTGGTCAAATTCGCTGTCGGGACGCTTCGACTCTGTCCCGTCCCAGGAATAACCTTTCCATCTAATCTCATAGGAAATGGTTTCTCAGGTCCTGAATCGCTACCAATAATGTTCGGGAGTTCATCGAGCGTGCCCTCCGCATGGAAAGGATCGTACGTAACGTCTCGCTCAGCGTCAAAATTCTCCTCAAGGCGACCAACCTGCTCTCCCACAGCGGTTTGTGCTAGAGCTATCGCCCCAGCGTTATTTGCAAGGAATGCAGGCTGAAGCTCTTGGATCTTGCTCTGAATAACGGCGTGTGCTGGACCAACAACCCTTTGGACATACTGATTACCGACCACAGATGCTGCCTTCAAGCCGATCTCAAGAGGTAGAGTGGCTAAGCTTGCTCCACGCATAACACTAACGTCTGAAGAGGTGCTTGCGAGTCGAAATGTAGGGGAGGGGCAAAGTGATTTCTTGGAGCTTTGCCCTGTGCACATGACTATTCGCAAGTAGCCATCCTCTGTAGCGACTGGAACACGAAGCACGCACGTTTCTCGAATAGCGTGCTTGGAGAGACGTTTATCCTTAGATGCCTTTTTCAGAAACTTTTTGATGTCCCTCTGCCATGCTCGTTCATCGCCCGCAGGAGCACTCGACGCCAGCACTTCAACGGAGGGTGTAACATCAATCCAGTTCGATGTTGTCCTCATTAAAGCACTTGCAGCCATACCGATATTTCCGGAAAACCCCTTCCTTTGAATCCAGAATGATCGGTCTGAGGGCAGCGCAGAGTCCCCAAAGACGCTAATTGCGACGTTGGTCGAGGATCCCTTGTAGTAAACCAAGGCGGATGAGTGACGAAGTATACTGTAGTGCTTGGTGGATTCAAAGGGATGAGAAATTAACCCGCCTGCGAAGTACTGTAATACTTAGTGTCAGCACCGTCGGTTCGACCGGGATCGAAGAGAGGCCATCCTTGGCTTAACGCGATGACAAGTAAGAAAGGCATGCCTCCGAGAAGTACTTACGACTGTCTCATCGACTACGGCCTTCCACCTGGATTTAGATGCGACAGCTAGGGTGGGCTCTGTATAGGAGGACACGATTGTGGGCTCAGGCAGACTTTGCACTGGAACAGGGTATGATTTCTGGCGATTTAAAGGAGTTGATGCGACTTGGGTTTGTTTGATAATTTCGACGGTCGAGGATGTCTCCACGAACGCAGGAGGTGGCTCAACATAGTCATCTATCAGGTCATCAAGAAAATTATAAGATTCCACAGGAGGCTTCGCATCTGTTCGAGGCACTGGCTTTCGAGGTATTTTGTTCATCTTGTCCTAGCGGGCTTCTTCAACCCAGATGGACTGACAAGCTGGAAGGGATCGCGACGTCATTGCCGATGGGCCGGTTCCATTTCGTGGCAGAATTAGTTCGCCAGTGAGGATTCCGAGTCGAGAGTCTGTCTGTCTGTCTGGTATGGCTGTCAACTGACTATGCTGATCATCAATGACCCAGAAAAGGACATGAGACAGGCAATTCTGCTCAAGCGAATATTGGATTATAGTGGCCCTTGATGTTATTATAAGAAAGGTATTAACACGACCCTACAAGATATCAGGTACCATGAATTTATACATAATGGTGCAAATCTAGCTCAGGCGCTTATGGATGGCTCGGCTGCGGAAGAATGCTGCAAATCTCATTAGACAACTGATTTTGGCGTTTTGTCAAGATAGGAGATAGGGGGTACCATCATTAGTCCCGTCTTGTTTAGGGGTCCAAGAGGTCGGTTCAAAGGGGGTCGGGTCTGCCAAATCGGAAGCCGTCGGATCTGCAGGTCTGACGTACATGTACTGCGTATCTTAGATAGGTACTTCATAAATACATAGGAACTTGCAGTAACGATACATATAGGCTAGGTACATGTGGAGTATTTGTACCCATTAAAAGTTTCCAAACAGGTAACAGATACGAGGCACCTACCTACATCATGGTAGGTACACTCTCTCTAAGCTACCGACTAACCTAGAGCTCGTACCTCACTATCATACAACAGTTATCGTACCTATCTACTACCGGGTCATCTTTACAGAGAGCATCATCCAAGCTCTCATGTTAGTTCTTCAGTCTTCTCTCTCCCCTTCATCAAATCATCCCCGCCGCCCGGCCACCGTTTACTCTCATCGGGTCAACGACGAGGATGTAGATGTAGACGGCACTTCTTCAGCGTCAGGCTGCTCTGCCATCTTTAATTAATCTATCTCTATCTGACAATTATCATCAACAACCCGCTCAACTCAGCCCAGCTCGGCTCGGCTCGACGACGCTCAGCTCGACTACAACAAACAATCTCTACACCATGATGGCTTCTACGAGCTCGGCCTCGTCACCTGCGGCCTCACGCCCGACATCTCTCCACGTGCTCCCCTCCTATCCCGATTCCGTCCCCGTCGAGACTCTCGTCCAACACCTACTCGATGCCAAGCGCTCGCTCTCCTCCATGACGCTCGTGCTCCGTGCGAACGAGCTCGTCCATACCGCCCGCCAGGAGCACGAGGAGTCCGTCATTCTCTCGGCGCAATCCCAGTTCCTGCGCCGCGGCATCTCTGAGCAGATGCGGTTGCTTTTGCGCGTGCGCAAGGGCTTAACGCGCACCTACGACGATGGCAAGCGAGACTTTAAACAGACCATCAAGACCTTGGACCTTACGAATAGTCGGCTCGAAGATACTATGGGTGTCCTCCGTGGTCGGATAGTAAGCAGCGCTTTTCGTCCCCCAGGCGAGGAGAAGCGGAATCTGCTCGACTTCGTAAACGAGGCTCAGGTGGACACGATGAGAGAAACTCTGAAGGAGAATATCCAAGCATTACAGGTAATCGTTGCCCTCGTGATCCCTCCCGTGCTTACCACGCATTGCGGGTGCAATACAGAGCCCAAAAAGGCGGAAGCTTGTTCGACTAGAGGTTCCATACGGTGTCACTGACCCTAACTTGTCTAGACGACACAGCAATCTTTTGATAGAGACCTTCTCCAGTTCGAAGATGACTTGCGTAACCTCAAGGCCATCATATCTTCCACCCCTTCGCCTACATCACCCTCCGTCTCCTCGGGCCGCCCTCCACCGCTACACCTGCTATCCACCATGATTGAGCATTCACACGCCATGGCCGAACTCCTCACCTCTCTGACGAGACATTTCGACCTTTGCGTCACTGCCGTACGAACAACCGAAGGGGGCCCGGCTCTCGCTAGGATCAAGGCCGCCGAGGCCACCCAATCGCAAGAAGGCGACGATGTGTCTATATCGGGCGTGATACCCGACCAGGGATCACATATGTCTGACCTGAAACCAATGTCACCAGAAGATAGGGCTCAGATGCTTGAGGTGCTTGTGCAAGACTCCTCCGAAGTAGAAGACGTGGTGCAAGAGCTAAATGACCGCCTTCAGGCGGTGGAATCAGATTTCAGCAACCTGGACGAGCAGACTACTCAAGTCAAGCTGGGTTATCTTAACACATTGGACGCCTTCCGCACGTTGGAGGATATCGGTTCTAGGATCCAGAGCTATATGTCGGCGGAGAATGAGTTCCGCGACAGGTGGGTAGAGGAACAGGAGACCATCCAGGGCAAGATATCCGAGATGGAGGAGTTGAGGATATTCTACGAGAAGTATGCTGGCACATACGATCACCTCATCCTCGAAGTCGAACGACGGAGAACAGTCGAGGAAAAGATTTTGGGTATCTGGAGAAAAGCGAAGGATAGCGTTGAGAAGATCATTGAAGTGGATAGTAAGCAGCGAGACCTGTTCCGCCAAGAGGTTGCTGATCATTTGCCCACGGACCTGTGGCCCGGTATGGATGATCCCGTCTTGAGATGGGACGTTGTCCCTTCAACGAACAATCAGTCGGATTACCAGGGATCCGGTACCCCAGCTCTGGAAAAGAGCACCATCGAAGGGGCAAGACGGCGTTTCCGCCTCGTGGATAGCGGACAATAGGTCTTTAGGGGCGGCGGCGTCGGTGGTGTTTGGCGTTTAGGAAACTTCAGCCGAGTATATCGCGGCTGGTATTGGCGTTCCGCGTGCTTATTACTTGCGCAGAGACTTGGGTTACTATCGATCTGGTTTAAATTCTGTTACCCCTTTCGTCTTTGTGTTCCTAACACTTCTTAGAACTCTTGCCGAGAAGTCAATGCCGCATCTTTACATGGGTTGGCACATCTCATCTCCGTCTTTCTCCGAACTGGCGTCTCTTGTAGGCTTTGACGTGCGGTAGACCACGGATGGCAGGTCATACCTTAGGTAAGTAATGTTCCATCCGGTACTCCGGCCGGTAGAAGGGTCCGTACATGCAAGCACGAAGTTACGTGACTATACTCTCATTTTCGATCGATATTCTAGAATCTGTAGCCTAACCGGCTCCTGGAAAGCGACAGTATATTTTGAGCCAGACAACAAACTCCAAATTGAGTCAAGAGAGGTAATAAGTGCTCAAAGCTCAAACATTTGCCCATTCTGTGTAGAGCTCGATAGTACTCCAAAAATATAGCTATTAGGCATACATCGATTTCAAAAACCATCAGCGGCTCCTCGAACAATCGAGGAGTTTTATTCTGGTGTATATAGTTTACTCATCGCCCCTACTATCTTTAAAGATGCTTCCGAATATCTGTGATTGTCGACAACCTACTATTATCTCAGCAGTGAGGTAAAGCAAAATGTCACTTGCACGAAGCCTAACACCAGACGAGCGATGGCAGCAGATGATTTCTGCAGGGAGGGTAAATGCAGCTCTTCAACAACTCATGGGGATGATTGGACTTGAGGAAGTGAAGACGCGATTCATGGATATCATGGACGAGATCAAGCTCGGCCAATACTGCAATACCTCGAAAGATTGGCTAAGTACAGTCTTCCATGGGAATCCAGGAACAGGTCAGTGGCGGCGTCGAAGCATGAGCATTGATAAAATAAGCTGATGGACCGTAGGGAAAACCACTGTGGCCAGAATTTATTCAAGTTTCCTCGACTCTCTCGATGTCTTTGGTGCCGGCAAGCGGTGGATATACAAGACAACCAGCGGCTCATTACTCGCGGCAGAGGGGATCCATGGCCTCAAAGATATCATTTCTGAGATAACAGATGTCGGAGTAGGTGTCTTATTCATCGACGACGTTCATCAACTGCTTAGAAACAACAATACCGTAGGGGCAGCTGTTCTTGATTATCTTGCTACCACCATGCAGGACTTTCAGAGGGTTATTTTTGTATTCGCGGGTTACGAGTCGGACATGGAGAGACTCTATGGTCATAGCAAAAGCTTCCGGCACCAGATTGGCTCCATCGTCAAGTTCAACGATTACGACGAGGACCAAATACGACAAATGTTGAGCAATCAGCTATATAGCTGTTTCGGGCGGACTGTGGAATGGCAGGCCTGCGATCTACAACCGCAAGACCCAGATTTTCTCTTGAAAGTGGTCGCCCGGAAAATTGCTCGGGGCGGTGGTGTTGAGGGATTTTGTAATGCGTGGGTTGTCAAGAGCACGGTGGCTAATATCAAGTCGCGCCACAGGACTAGACTTCAGCAGTCTTCTACTTCTCTTACAAGACACTTGACACAGGAGGACTTGCTCGGCCCAGGCTATGACACCAAATTCACTTGCAAAGCCTTGGACACATTGAATGGGATGATTGGTTTGGAAGAAGTGAAGAGATCCGCACAGGCCCTAATCCACGAGACTGGCCTGAACAAGATACGCGAGTTGATGGGCTCACCACCAGTACAGCAGTCCCTGAACAAAGTCTTTCTCGGAAATCCTGGCACTGGCAAGACGACTGTAGCCCAGCTATACGGACAGATACTCGTTGAGCTTGGAATGCTCAGCAACGGCGAAGTCATCGTGAAAACACCGTCGGATTTCATCGCAGATCATGCTGGCGGAACCGAGAAAAATACCAAGAAAATCCTCGAATCTGCAAAAGGGAAGGTTCTAGTCATCGACGAGGCGTATGGACTCGGTGCTCCGCGAGGGGCTAGCGGAGCCCGCAGCATTACGGACCCTTATAAGTCCGCCGTCATTGATACACTGGTCGCGAATGTACAGAGTCGGCCCGGAGACGATCAATGTATATTGTTGCTCGGCTACAAAGATAAGATGGAGGAGATGTACCAAGACGCGAATCCGGGGCTCAACCGCAGGTTCCCCTTAGAAAGTGCCTTTGTCTTCGAGGATTTCACCCCCGAACAGCTACGACAGATATGGGAGAAGAAACTCAACCAGCGCGGCCTGCATGCGACAGACGAAGCTGAACGTATCGCCATGGAGATATTGGAGAGGCGGCGACATAAGCTCAATTTCGGAAATGCCGGCGAGGTCAACGTGATACTTGATGCGGCTCAGCAACGTTTCACAGAGCGGATAGGGGGCGACATCTCCAAGTTCGGCGATCCAATTCATCTAGAGCCCGCGGACGTGGACCCAGACTACCAACGCCTCGCCAAGGCCAGCATTGACATAGAGCAGCTTTTCACAGGCATCGTCGGTTGTGACGAGGTGAAAGAAACAGTTAGGAAGTGGCCTACAATAGTCACAAATGCAAGGCGGAGGAACCTCGATCTCTACGACGTCCTTCCCATGACTTTTACGTTCACGGGACCACCAGGTATGTACATACATACATACATACATACATACTTGACACATACACTCCGGCCCGACTTGCACAGTGATCGATAGAGCTGATCACGGCTTACAGGCACGGGTAAAACCACCACGGCTAAAAATATAGGGACGGTGCTGTATAGCCTTGGCCTCCTCGCGAGCAGCGAAGTCAATGTCATATCCGCGACCGAGCTCGTCGGAGAATACGTCGGACAGACGGGCCCCAAGGTGCGACGGCAGTTCGAGGCATCCCTGGGCAAGGTGTTATTCATAGACGAGGCGTATCGGCTTTCCACTTCTTCCCACCACTTCGGACAAGACGCCATCGACGAGATCGTGACCTGCCTCACCGAGGACAAGTTCAGGAACCACCTCGTCGTCATCTTCGCCGGCTACGAGGACCACATCAAGCACCTGCTGAACAAGAATCCGGGCCTGGACTCCAGAGTCCCCGGGAGGCTCCGTTTCCCGCCCCTCACCAAGGGCGACGCAATAGAGCTCCTGTCCAAACATCTGAACAAGGACGGCTTCAGCGCCGCATATCTCCGTGGATCGGCTCGAGTCAACCGCGCGATGATATCGCTCGTGGGGCTGAGTAACTGGGCGAGCGGCCGCTCGGTCGAGAATCTAAGCAGAGACATCAAGAACGCCGTGCTGTCCCTGCCCGAGGGCGGCAGGACCCCCTGTCTCATCAGCGAGGCGATAGTTCTGGAGAAGATGGGGAACATGCGGCACATGTTGCTGGGACAGCTGGCGGGACAAGGTAACAACAGGGGCCGCCCTTCTCATCCTGAATCCCCATCGTCGCTTCCTCCTCCTCTTCCTCTTTCTTCTCCCCCCGCGGCGATGGACATGCTGAGTGATTTTAAACCAAAGGTGCAGACGCGAGAGGATTCGCCACCAGTCGTCGATGATGAGCAAGTTCCCGACACCAATATCCCCGCCGCGAGGAGGCGAAGCGAAAGATTGAAGAGGAAGCGGGAGGAAGCGTTGTCGGACGAAGATGAAGACAGCCTCGACGTCGACACTACGACTACTAATACGAAGACGATGAGGCGTGAGAGATTAGGGAGGAGACTGCCGGAAGAGGAGAAGACAAGCAAAAGATCGTGGCGGGACTCGAGCGTATGGCGGTGGGAATTGGAGCGACAGAGGAGACGCCTGGTGTATGAGCCGGAATTTTCCCAGAGGAGCCAGGTATGGAAACTGAATTATATTAAGCAACGCGAAGAAGAGGTGCTAAAGGAGTGGGAGGCGCTATCTGAGGCTGCAAAAGACTTGCTTCACACCGAGAGACAAAAAGAGTTGACGGAGTTAAGAGAGAAGAGGGCACACCAGCCGAGGTGCCATGCGAAAGAAGTGGCAAAGATGAAAGGAGACTCTACCATGTGCTGTGCAGGATATTCCTGGATAGATCGAGGAAACGGATGGTACCAATGTGCCGGGGGTTCTCATTGGGCTAGGAAGTAGGTACAATACCTCTTAGTGGTTGGTAAGAGATGTGATCCTATCGAGTCGTGGGTTAGACAATTACAGACGAGAGCATGGACTTGAAATCAGTGCCATCTAAAGCATAGTAGAAACCGGTCCCTTCGTTTCCAAAGATGAGCGCTACGTATATTGGGAGATAGCCCCATTCCCCTATCATGATTTATCGTCGAATTTACTAGCTAGAGCTATCCTTCATCACTGCGAGCTGGACGCTCGAAATTCCTCGCTTCGTATTCGTACTTCGAGTTCATCAGCCTCCTTATATCGGTGAAATTGCTATCAAATTATTCTTCCTAACCCTCTCAGAAACCCATAGACGCGTGCCGAATTTCCGGATGCTCAGTTTGGGCGCAGCTTGACAAGCAGCATCGTCAAAGCCGCAATGATGACCGGCAGGATACTGACAAGTTCTCCGGCACCCGCGTAAGCAGGTGGGATACGGACCCGGACGAAAGCGCCAGCAGCCAGGAGAATGGAGAAGACGTTGTAAATCGCCGACCACACGAAGTTGAACGCGATCCGCGCAAAAGCGGCTCGGCTCACTTCGATGAGAAAAGGGATGCCCCCGAGGCCCGAGAGCAGCACAATATCGGCAGCACCGCGTGTGACCTCGCTGGAAATGGAGTCACTAAGCTGGACACCAATGTCGGCCTGGGCGACCGCCACGGCGTCATTCGTCCCGTCTCCGCAGAACATGACTACTTTGCCCGGCTGGGCCATAAGCGTAGCCACATACGCCTGCTTTTGCTGAGGCATCTGTTGCGAGACTACGTTCGCTCGATCAATACCCACAGCCGCGGCGATTGCCTGGACAGCTTCGTTCTGGTCCCCGGAAACGAGGTGGACACTAATGCCACTGTCGCGAAGTTTTGAAATAGTTGCGATCGCGTCGCCTCGGAGCCGCGTGCGTAAACCGTAGCCGGCGATGGGGGCCGAGCCTCTTGTAACCATAAGGATGCTCATGCCATTATTGAGCATTGTACGAACTTCTGGAAGAGCCTCACTGCCTGTCCAGCTAGCGTTCCCGGCACGGATCACGAGACCAGACATAGAACCTTCAATGCCGGCTCCAGGGATACTCTTCACATCGGTAACAAATGGAGATGACCGTGTCCCGGGCCCCAAATATTTTGTGACTGTTACCGATACAGGGTGTTGGCTGTCCCCGACAAGCGCCTTCGTGATTGTTCGAGCATCTGCTGCATCAGTATCGAAAAAAACCTCAGCGACAACATCTAGATCTGGCTCCGTAAGAGTACCTGTTTTGTCGAAGACGACGTCCGTAACTTTTCTCGAGCGCTCTGTACACTCAGCTGATTTCACGATGACGCCCCCGCGTGCCGCGATTCCATTGGCGACGACGATAACCATGGGAACAGCTAGACCTATACCACACGGGCAAGAGATGGCAAGAACAGCAACGGCGTATGTGATGGCGGTCGCGACAGATTCCCCGCTTGTCTGGTTCCTCAGTTTTACACCGACAACACTCCAAACAATGAAGACGACGACGGCTATAGTCAGCACTACAGGTAAGAACCAGCCTGCCACCCTGTCTGCGAGTTCTTGGACTCGCGGCCTCGAGCTAGTGGCATCCTCTACGAGCTTGGCTATGTCGGTTATTGTGTTCTTGCCCGGAAGCCGGGTCAGCCGCACAATAAGCGTGCCAGAGCCGTTAATGGTACCGGCAATAACAGACGCGCCAGACCCCTTGGTAACTGGGAGGCTCTCTCCCGTGATCATAGATTCATCAACCTCGCTAGCTCCTGATATGATGGTCCCATCTGTTGGAATCCGACTGTGAGGTGTGACCTTGAAGACATCGCCGAATTGCAGAAGGCGAGAGTCAATTTCAAGGTCTACTCCATTTTCGACAACAATAGCATTGCTAACTTGTAATGATCGCACTGATACGGCTGCAACGGCGCGAATGCGGGCGTAACTAGCGACGAGACGGCCGAGCATGATCAATGAGATGAGAAGTGAACTTGTCTCGAAAAATGCGCCCGTCTCTAACGGTGTGCCGGATATGAGATACCCAAAAGCAACAACAGAATAGACGAAGGCGGCGGTGATGGCAAACACGACTAGCATGTCAAGTTCAAGTACGCCATGTAGTATCAGGGATTTAAGGGCTGGCTTGTAGAAAACCGGCACAGCCAGAAACTGAACCAAGCTGCCCAAGACCAGTGAGATGATGGCTTTAGTATCTTCCTCAACGCGAACCTCGCCCCAAGCAAGGACAAGTATAGGAATCGTAAATACGAACGAAGCGATAGTCTGGGCGAGCAGAATAGTAAATCGCTTACGTCCCGAAGCAAGCTGTTGATCATTCTGAGGGGGTGCAAGCCCAACTGATAAGTCTCCAATCTTGTAGAAGAGCTCTCGGGCTCCTATGATGGCAGAGTTGTACTGGATGCGGACAGTTCTCTTACTGAGAATTATCACGTCCTCGACACCATCGAAATCGATCTGGGCCAGAGCTGTCGAGGCTTGAGATCCGGAGGTCAGGACGGTGAGAGATTCTTCACCACCCAGCATAGTAATTCGAAAGCCAGTGGCATCCTGGGTCTTTGCAATAATGGCGTTCAAATCCAACGCGGGATCGATGGTAAAATCAGCATGACCTTGCAAATAATTAATGCGAACTGTGGGTTATGTTAGTAACTCGATCGATAAAGCATATTGGTCTTTCGATGATATACAACGCCCACTGCGTTTATACGAAAAGACAGATATGTCATTGAGGCTGGCGAAGATGGAAAAGAGGATGGGCGAATTTACTCACTGTTATGCACCCCATTAGCCGCAAGGTTCCTTGCTAGATTCTCGCTACAGCCATTGCAAGTCATGCCGGTGACGCCGATGCGGACTTCCTCGCCGCTTCCTTTTTCGGTGTGGACGGCGACATCCCTATCGATAATCGGCGGGCTTGCGAGTTGGCATCTCTCGTCGATGTTGCAGCACGGATCTGGCATGCCATCGGCTTTGTCACCACAACACCCATCGCTACAACCCGCACGGATGCTGTCTTTGGAGCAAGTGGACGTTTTCTTCTCGCCGCAGCACTCGGTAGATGCGTCCTTGTGGCCAGGAACTTCTCTAGACGTATGGTTGGTACCACAACAGCCATCAGGCCCTTGCTCAAGATCCGCATCGTTCAACGCTGATTTACCACCACAGCAAGTATCAGGCCCCTCGTTGTCACCACAACAATCGTCAGGCTCTTGCTGAAGATAGGCATCTTTCAATAGTGATTTACCGCCACAGCAGGTATCAGACCCCTTGCTGCCACCACAACAGTTGTCGACTCGTTCTTTGCCACTATGACCAGCGTCGGACACCTGTTCACTATCGCAGCAGCTATCAGGTTTAGCTTTGCCGATCCCACGAACTGAACATCGGAGCTGCTGGCCGTTGGCTTCGTTCGTCGAGCAACAGCCCGCCTTCTTATCAACATCGACCGAAGACCTGGCCGAAGACCCGCAGCAGTCCTTTCCACCAGCTTCGCAACTGCTTGTGCCAGAAGGGGCTGTAGCTGGCCCTTGAGCGCCGGCCACCGCCTTGGAGGGTTTGCAACACGACTTGAAGCCACGCTTGATCATGCTGCGACAGATGCATCGGACGTCATCAAGGAAAGACTGGTACTGCGCAAAGGCCATCTGGAGATGGGCATCACAAAAGGAGGTCTGAGACTCATTGCAGCAGTCGTCGCTACCGCCTGGGGGATATTAGCACCGGAATAGCCGTGACACCAGGTGGTGACAGGCCAGATGTAACATACAGCCATTGTGGTTCTCAGTATGTGCTCCTACTCCCTCAGCACAAAGTGTAGCAGCGACAGACTTGAGACATTCCTCTGCGCCACGGACGGAATTAGCACGGGGGGACGTGAGGACGCGTATTTGCATGTTTGCAGGCAGCATCCGTACCGTTGCACTTTTCATTATCGGGAGCACAGCAACTCATGTTTTCATCACACCCGGTCATTGGCGAATCGTCGCAGCAGGAATCTCGGGCTGTGCCAGCAGACGGAGGCGACGGCGGGGCCGGCAGCGTCTTCTCATTACCACAGCAATCGGCACCCATCTTGCGTGCGTGTCGGCGAAATATATGCGGTGACGAATCTCAAGTTGGGAGGGATGGATGTTGGATACGTAAGTAGGCAGTATAAGCCAGAGAGGCGGAGAATGACAAGAAGTGTGTGACAGACTCCTTGACCTAGTAGCTACCTCTGGGATGTAGATGGGAGATTACTAGCTGTTACCTTAGTTGTGAAGCACCTACACTAGTACCTGCACCAAGATAACTTGGAAGTTGCCTCCTCCGAGATGCGGAAAGCGCCCTGCGGAAAGGACCACGGATAGTCCCGACTGGAGGCACGAAGTGGGGTTTCCGTGGTTTGCGTAGGCCGCACTGAGATGACAAGCGCCGGACGCAAACAGGCCTGCCGAAACACGGAGGCCTAGATTCTGCCTGATCAGGAGCTAGTCACCAAACCCATGAGGCACGCAAAAAAGATGCTAAGTTGGTGTTATTTGCGATTTATTTGCGATTTATTTGCGATCAGAGAATTCGGTTTGCTCGTATACATCACACGATGAGCTACGCAGTCGGCCACTCAGACACAGGTGCAACAAGGATATTTATTCCGCGAAGAGATTCTTGTGACGGGCGAGTATACGACTCTGTGCGACCTGTGTAAAGATAAAGGAAATTTAGTATCGGCAGACCAGAACAGCAAGCTCACGCATGAGTAATGGGCTAAGGAAACATTCCATACTATGGCTCTAAATATATACGATCCTTATTTACGAATGCAATGGGGAAAGAAAGAGAGAGAGGGCAAAGATCCACGAATATGTCAGGTCGTCAACAACCCCTTTCCCAGCTATGCACAATGTATGTATATATCTATATATACACATGTTCAGGGCGCTATACATCATTCACCCCAGACAACGGCACTATATCACACCAGTTGGCATTGGACCTTCGCACGTCTGCCTTCAGTTATGTAGCTTACGCATTGAATCGAAACCAAAAAAAATGCATCACAGCACAGATAGGCACATGACCGCCCGTCTCCGTCTGTCCTCTCCTTTTTCCTCTTCTTCTTCCCATCCGCACGTCATCTCAGACGCGCGAAGCGACCAGGCTCATGTATATCCCCCAGAGCAGCCCGACGAAGTTGAGGAAGACGATGCGGCGCTCGACGGGCACGCAGCTGAAGCTGATGATGGACGCGAAGGGCCAGATCTTGTAGCCGGCGACGATGACGGGGATGGTCTCGACGCGGACGTTGCGCGCGATCACGGCCGCCGGCTGCCTCTTGAGCGCGCCCATGAGCACGAAGAAGGCCACCGTGTTGAGCACCGCGCCCACCGTGATGCAGTCGATGAACCACTTGGCGAGCGTGTTCCTGACGTTGAGCCTGGGCTTCGGCTCGGGCCCGGCGCCGGCCTCGGGGAGGGGCGTCGTGTCTGCGCGCTGCTGGTGCTGCTGCTTCTCGAGATCGCGCGGGCTGTCGGCGCCGCTAGGTCGCCTGCGCTCGTACGCCGGGAACGTGCGCTCCAGGAGCTGCTGCCACATGTAGTTGGGCGGCGCCGTCAGCAGCGCCACGGCCACGAAGCGCAGGAACATGGCCGTGTCGAAGGTGAAGGGCCGTTCGTCGCGGTAGGACTCGAGGATCTGGGCGAGGACGTTCGACAGGCTCGAGAGGGCCGTGGCCGCCAGTGTGGCTTTCGCCATTGGCGAGGGCATCGTGTCGTAGTAGTAATAGTAGTAGCAGTAGCAGTAGCAGTAGCAGTTGGGACGAGGACGCGATGCGACGTAGTATAAGTGAGTTACAGCTTGATTGGCGAGTTAATCGAGTGATCCAGCGTCGGGGGTTTCAATCGGGCCACGGTGCACTAGCCAGCGAAGACAGTGATGACAGGCAAGTGGAAGCACTACAACAAGACCAAAACCTCATTGGGCTTGATGATACAAATAGAAGTAGAGCTGTAGGTGTTCGGGTGAGATGGTGAAGGGCCTGGGCAAGGTTTCCGTTGGGGATATTACATGGGGAGAGCTGGCCGATACAGTAGGCCTGCGACCAGATAACACGGATTGTTTGATGGGCGTCGTCATCATCGAGTCGGCAGCTGGGCGGTTTTGGTATGCCTAGCAAGGATCACCGTGGCAGGCCTGTAGCTTTTTGTTCACACACATTTCCCTTGTGGATTATAGCAGCTCTCTCGCATCATATACGTAGCTACTGTGGTAGGGTGGATATGTACCACTGATAGAAACACACCATCGTCCTTTGGGACAATACATCGTTTAGCTCAACCGTTCAATCGTTTACCACTACCATTTGAATTATATCCTACAGTGAAGTATCCTCCAGAAAGGAAATCTCGACTGTGGTGAAAACAAGCAACGTAATGCTTTAAGATGGTCCGAAGCGGCCAATATGTCGATAATATCAGTATCATACCTGGGCGGCTTCAATTTAGTGCTCCACTACCTAAAAGATCGATGTTTTAGTGTGTTGCTATGTCCCGAATTGCCTAAACTCCTCTCCTTTTGTTCGACGTCTTTTTCCCTCCCAGCGTACAGTGCAGTAGTCATATTTGTTTGATCTACTGAGGCTCCAATCTTTTTGATTCATCAATACTCGCATCTGGGATGGTATCCCCATCGCTGGCCGGTTGGTATATGCTGCCAGCCTCCTCACGCTTCCGCCTCTCCTCTTCCTCCTGCTCCTTGAGCATCCGCTCCTCGCGCTCAAGTTCATGGAGATCGACGTCTTCGAAGCCCACGCGTCTTAGAATAGGCCCGGTGGCATGCCGATAGAGGGTGTGTCCTTCGACCAAGTCGCTAACATCAATGTTCTCTATCCCGTTCACGTTGAGGACTGGCTGTAGTCCCGCGACTCCGAACTGGATGCCGCTGGTTCGATAGAGAAAGCCCAGGATGTAGTCTCTAGTGCTGTAGGCATTCACCACCCTGCCCGTTACCACGGAACGAATCCGACGCCATTCTGCGGAATCGCTCGGAGTAGGTGCTCCCATAAGGACTGCGTTCTCGACGAGACCGAACGCCTTTCGCCTGGCGAGCTGCTTGAGGCAGAAATAGACAACTTTGGCACCTAGAGAATACCCGACCAGAGTGACGGGCCTCTCACCTTGCGCTTTGTTGATCAGGGCATCTGCGAGGACTTCGCCCGCCTTTTGCGCCCGCTGACTGGCCACGCTCCACGGGTTGTCGATGATGCGGCCAGCGTTGGTCAATGACATCGGCCAGAGACCCGCCATCAAAGCCGCAAAGACGGTCCGTTTGATGATCTCGCCTTTTGCGAACTTCCAGGCTAGGGAGGTGATCAGAGTCCTCAGAGAGTTTCCAAGGCTCTCCAACGCCTCGACCTCGAATCGGAGAGCAAATGCTTCCAGTCCGTCACCTGAGACCTTCCAGGGCGAGATGATATCATTTTCACTTCTCAGCCAACCAGATATTCCGATGCCGACGCGCAAGCGGTGGAGACCAGCTTCATCCGTGCCTGACGTGCGAATCGGCAGAAAGGCGAAATCTTCGACATCTCTTGTGTACTTCTCCATGGCTTGTGCCGACATACGAGCGCCGTAGGCCCCAAATAGGCCACCGACGAGCAGACTGCTCCCAGCCAACGACCCCAATAACCCTGCCGTAGCAGTAGCTCCGAGGCCGATGCCGCCTAGCACAGTCCCCAGTCCGGCGGCGAGAAGTGGTGCTGCGAGCCCGCCCGTGAGACCGATAAGCGCCGCTCCAGCAACGCCGGCCGCCCCCATCTTCCAATTTCGCGCCACGCTGTTCTCCTCCGCCCTCTTCTTTGTCTCTTCGCCCGCCGACATCTGCTTCGCTGCCTTCAAGAGACCTTTGGCAACCTGAGCCTCGTCTTCTAATAGGACTTTGCCCGACAAGCCCAATGACGTCGTGCAATATACTAATAGTGTCCGCGAATAGGCATTGTAGTGCTCGAGGCTCAACAGGAGTAGAAGCATCGAGTGCAGTATAAGTGTCCTCTTAGACGGATCCAGTGTCCGCAACGACGTTTCCACCGGGACGTATAGCTCTCTCAGCACTTGATCGGCCTTCTCTCTATGCTCATCAGTGTCCAGCCCAGCCGATGATGGTGTGGCATCGCATGTAGAAGTTTCCGGCTTTGCTGAGCGAGAGGCTTCTTCGGCCGCCTGCCTAAAATTAGAGGCCTCGCCAACCCGAAGAATGACGGTATCGCGCCAATCATCGAAAAAGTCGAGTGCGGCGTTCTTGAGCTCTACCATGCTCTCCTCGTTGACCTCTTTCTCCAGCCTGGCGAACTCGGCTTTGCGTGTCTTGGGGTCTTTACGCTGCACCTGTTGATCGTCATTCGCACCGTCACCGCTATCGCCAGTTTCGTCTGTCGCTCGGGTCTGGTATGCCTGCGGAGCGAGCGGGTGTGGCTCTTCGGAACCTATTTTGTTTGGATCAAATGTGCCGAGCAGTCTTTCCCGCATGACCTCAGTAATATCACAAATCAGCAGTACGAGTGCCCGACGTTCCTCGGGCCTCTCCAGTACTGTTGTTAGCGACGCATCCTGTTCTTGGTTTTTGATGGCTCCGGGCTTGCCCATGAGGGCGCTACCGGCTTTTTGAAACACCGAGGCCATAATTATCTTGGCTTGAAACTTTTCATGGGATCTTGACAGGCTATGTTTTTATGAGTGACTGATGATTGAAGGGAACCACAGACTTCAATTGCAAGACGGTCAGAAGATGTAAGTGTATGAGCCGCCTCTGCCTACGTCATTACATTTGGTAAGGTGGTAGGTGCATGATGTTAGGCTGCCGCATATGCCCCTCCGGCCGCTAAAAGAGCCACTTTTATCCGTGTTGCCTACCACAAGTGATTAAGTTATTGCAAACAGGTGGAAAGCCCTTGTACAACGTTGATAGGTTCAAGTATACTAGGTGCTTTAATTACTTTGAATTCCTACTTGCATTCAAGAATTTTAGATAACTTTCACAGCAAAACGGTGGATTCGTGTCATTGAAGCAAGTTAAAGACGAAGTGCACCCGTAAGAGCACCAAGGTCCTTGAGAATGGAAAATGGATCTTCCCAGAGGAGTACGCTCAACATCTACTAATTACTTTAGCTACAGCATATATAAGCAGCGTTACATTGGCGTATTATCAAGTACCATATCCCTCCTTGTCGACTAAATATCGTACTATTTTCGGATAATACTCGATATTAAGTACTCTAGTACGTGTATCGGAATCCCGGTTGAAAATTCTTCTGTTCTATAGTCAGCATCCGCGTTATACGAGTGAGGAGACGGGTCACCTACATCCGCACTTTCCAGCTCCTTCTCGCCCCTATCCGCCTTCTTGTTGTCGATGTAGTACGATATACTCAAAATGCCAACAAGGACAATGTTCATGAGAGAAACGGCAATGCAAGCCCAGAGCCCGGGCTTGTATCCTGGTTTATCCTGGTCCCTGCAGATCATAAGCTAGGTTGCTCGCAATCTAGAATCTTTTGTAGACTCACCTAAACACGAGACTCCCGGCAATACCACCGATGCCGCCGAAACCAACCCACGTGGCGCTGACGAAAGCACGCTTCCACTGCCCGCGGACATTGGTAGCCTGGTACGCCAATGACGCCGGCACGTTGGAGTTGGCTCCCGCGACCAGGAAGAACGAGCCAAGATATCGGATTCTCGGATCTGCGTGCCAGCCGAGGAGAGGCAGGCCAATGAGAGCAACCACCATGTTGATGATGACGATAGGACCGCGCATGCGATACCGGTCTCCTAGCCAGCCCACCGAGTACATGAAAATGCCGGCAAAGGCGTACGGCGGGGCAACGAGGGCCTGGGAAGTTCCGACATCGTAACCAAGGCTGTCGTTGAGGATGAGGGGAAGGAAAAACGCCAGAGCGTAAGACATTGTCGTACTTCCGAAGGCGATCAGACCGTACGCCCTGGGGTTTCTCTCATGTCAGCGAGTCAGTCCGTCGCACACTCTCCGATTTTCTCCAGACATACCAGACTCTCCAGTCAAGTCCAGCCCCGAGGAAATGACCAAGTTGGAACTTTGGCGTTTCGGCATCGCCACGGTCATCATTCACACGCTTGACGACCCAGGCTCGCTCTTTGGTGGTCAAGAATTTCCACTGCAAACGTAACAAAGGATTAGCAAATTATGAGCAGGGAATCGTACACTACACATAAGAGAGATAAATCGCGACAATGGTTCAAGGCAGTTTATAGAAGAGCTCCCAAGGCGTGAGCTCGATCCGACGACAATACTCACGGTCTTGCGATCAGAATCCGGAAAGTCGACCAACAGCCAGTATCCGGCGATGCCGAGAAGGATTGTGAGAATGCCTTTTTCGTCGTTAGCTTCGAAGCCATACCATCCATCCCACGCCATCTGGCCCTTGTGGCAGGTAAAATACCTTCGATTATGAAAATCCATCGCCAGCCTCTCAGGTTGCCGGCGCCCTCGAGGTGAATGATGCCGAAAGAGAGGATGCCGGAGAAGGCGGATGTGACTGAACCAATGACGTAGAAAATTCCATAACGTCGGCCCAGCTCATCTAGTAATCATCAGTGTCAGTGGGTGTCTGGGAGACTTCACTTTCGGATTCGTGTTCAATTGATTGGGGCCATACATCTTGTGTACCATGTCGACCTAGAAAGGACTCATTTCAGCAGGTGGTCTCGGTTATTATTTCGCCGCAGGAGCAGGCGTGTGATTACAGCCGTCCGGAGGCAGAGATTCAAGTAATTGAACGTGAATGGGGCGTTTCTTACAGCAAGTAGACCGCACTAGGGAAGAATCCAGCTTCTAGAATGCCAATGATTACCCTGAGAGCCGTGAACTCGCCGAACGTCTTCACGAATCCCATTCCCAGCATGATAACCCCCCAAGCGGCCGTGATGACCGAGATGTGGATGCGAGGGCCAAGCTTGCGGACCAGTATAGTCGACGTGGGCTGAAAAATGATATAGGAAGGGAAGAAAGCTAGCGTCACGATCGACTAAATTACAAAGATCAGATTCACAAACACGGTCCGAGGAAGTCAGAATGGCAAGGTGCTCACGTAGCGGTTACCGGTGAGGACCAGGTCTTTGGCCAATCCGGCGATGGCAGCGAACGAGAGATTCGTCCTGTCTACTAGACTCACGCAGTACATGAAACCAATGGTCACAAGTAATCTGCGATCGATCTTGTGGATGATCTTCTTCGCCTCACGCTCGGTGATTTCCTCTGTCTCGTCTGATACAGAGGGCTGAGCCTTCTCGACCTGCTCGACCGCATGGCTTTTATCACTATCGTTATCCATGATGGAGACTGCAGCGCTCAATGGAGAGTGCAACGCTCAGTGTGGAAGCCGAATTGGAGGGTAACACTGCGAAGTGCTCTGCTTTTAATGGGGGACGCGAGGGCAGAGAGCCCAACAGATACGCGACTGCTATTATTTTCACTTGAGGGCGGTCAATGATCCATCCTGGTAAGCCAGGGCAGGGCACTGCCAGGGTCAGCAGCGTCTTATACCTTTATCCTCGGACGATTTACGTATCCGCATAGCTCTCACATGCCCACCAGGATTATTTTCCCCGCATATGCTTGGCGAGTACGGTGAAGTTGTTGCTGATCACCTGGGGGACCTTCGCAGCGCAGCGGGCACGGCTAACAAAGGGCCACATAGCCAGGGTCACTTAGGTCTCCAGCATTACATCAAAGACCATATTTTCTAGCATTTTTGATATTTGTAAAGAGATGGCTCCACCCCCTCGTATATATGGCACGGTCACTTCAGAGACGACTCCAGATACACTGCAAGTGATATTTCGTCGGCTTCGCAAAGTTGAGAATAGCAGAGAACACTCCGCCATTCCAGGTGAAGGCGAAACAAGCGCCAAATATCTATCGTGTACTTGATAATTGCAGAGCAGCGCCGAATTGAGCTAGCGTAACAAAAATAGAGATGGCGCGTGAACACGATACGGACCTATCGTGTCCAATCCCATGCCTACTAGTCCGAAGATATCACTTCTCAGAATGACAGTTGGTATACGGCCTAGACCACCATTTACCTTCGTGTTCTGCGTGATTGGTAGACTGTAGTTACCAAGACCTTATTATACCCCCATTAGTTGTAGCAACTTTAGCCTCCCCGCACGCCGCACACTCTACCCCGGGTCTTTCATACGCCAGCGACTACCTAGTGTATCATCCGTACTTAGTTCGCTTGCGGGGAAATCAAGCGAACAAGTTCGGGGAGATTACCTACGCTACTTTTTGGAGAACGGACTTAAGCGAGATCCCCATGTGCTAGTGAGGCACGCCGCACAACCAACATGTCATTGTGTGAGACCCAACTCGCGCCAAGATACGAACCAGGCAACTTCTCTCGAGGGAGGTTTATTGGTGAACTTGGCAAGTCATTGATACCTAATAGATTACCTACATGTAGTTACTCTAAGTAACCAGGTACTCGGGAGGCGGCGACTACGCCACCTATGGATTTAGTCACGGCCAGCACAGAGATATAGGGCTACATGTGTTACATCATGGCTTGGCGTATATACTACATCATGGCTTATACCTTAGCTATACCTGTATCGAGGACTGCTCTAAACCCTTAAATAATGCGAAGCGTAGAAGCACATTTGGCATATGCCGCACACTTGCTAAATACCTCGTAGATCTAGACTTGAGTACGAAGTAGCTGCTAAGTTAGTACTATCTAAGTAGAGTAGTCTGTAGATATACTAACTTGCTCTCGTTTATCTGGCGTTTATCTAGTAGTGTATATCTGTTTAGACTAGTTCGCGGGGGAAGACGGAGGCTAATCCGCGGAACCAAGTTGGTTTCATTCAAGGACTTCGGTAGTGGGTTTAGAAGTACATACGTACTAAGTAAACAAACCCGTGCCTTGAATCCACATTCGAGGAGCGCGGACCACAATTCAAGGAGCGGATTTTGATATGGCCGGAGCGGGTTTAGATAAATGATATGATATCATACATCATACCTACCTGTAGGCTGTGGCCCTCCCTCACAATTTAAACCCGCCTCCTTAAATGTGATCCCGACCATCTCCGACTACCGGGGATCGAGAAAACGCCAAGATGCTAGCAAATGAAGGTGTTGAAGTGAAGGAGTCTCCGATCTCAGGTGCTGGCAAGGGACTCTTCGCCCGGAGGGCCTTCTCCCCGGGTGACACGGTCGTGATCGTGGACAGGCCCCTCGTGGCCGAGCTCGAGGTCGACCGCATGCTCGACACATGCGCTTGGTGTTTCCACCGCGGAGCGACGGACCCTATAGAGAGGGTTTCAGCCGCATCGATGGGTCTCCCCCACGGGTCTACGGATATCAAGAGCTGCACCGGGTGCCGGAGGGTTGGGTACTGCTCCAAGCCATGCCAGTCGAAGGCCTGGAAGCGGGAGCACAAGTACGAGTGCAAGATCATCGGGGCCAAGGACACTCCAGCTCTGGTCCCCGGCGTCCGTGGCGTCATCAAGATTCTAGGCCGCCTCAAAGCGGACCCCAAGAACGAGAGCCAGCGCGTGCGCGATGCCCTAAGTCTCTGGCCTGCTGGGCAGCCGGACGGGCTGGACAAACTTGGCGCGCAAGATGAGAAGAGATTGGAGGACTTCAGGCTTCTCGGGCACGCGGCTTGGCACTACGCCGGAAAGCCGGAGATTGACGGAATGGATCCGCAGTCTCTCTCAAAGGGCTTATTGTCTAACGTGCGCCTCACACCAACCCGATGGAACAAGGTCCGCTGACGGGATTGGGTAGATTATGAGCGACTCTTCGATTTTGTCATCGCCCCTCGACGATATCCCACTGGGGATCGGATTCGATCCGCGTGAGTAACTTCCGAATTGTCTCGGGGGTTTGTTTCGGGAGCACTAGAACTGCTCAAGAGAGTAATTACTGACTCGGGACTGTTATAGTGTTATGCAGTGCCAACCATTCTTGCGATCCAAATGCAATGCTGGTTTTCAACCAGCCCTGGCAGGAAATCCGGGCTTTGAAGACCATAAATGCAGGAGATGAGATTTTCATCAAATACGTGGAAATCACCAACCCCTTTAGCGTGCGACAGGCGGAACTGAGAAAGAACTATCTGTTCACGTGTCAATGTACCAAGTGCAAGAAAGGTGCTCAGCTAGAAGCAGATCAGTTGCCCAGACGACCAGAGGACTTAGAAGGCGAATATCGCGGAATAGCGGAAAGGTTGGTAAACCGGCACGAATCGAGGCTTTCAGCATTTTTAGCGCCTGGTGGCGATACTCAAGCTGAGAGACGGGTGGCCGCTATGCAAGCTGAGGCGTACGGAATTCTGGAGAAAGAGCAAGCTACTCTCGACGAAGTCAAAGGAGCGATTCAGATGTGCATTGGCTCGAAAATGTGGCGTTGGACAGACCAGCCCGTCCCACTACTTTGTCGCCGGCTTTTCGCCCGATATCTCGAGTCCGGAGCCATATACCAGACCTTCAGAATGGGTGTCAAATTGCACTTTGAGATCCTCCCGGCGCTGTACGCGCAAGAGTTCTATCCCGACCGCTTGGTCAACGCGTGGGTCGTGTCGACCTTGATCAACGTATTATGCGGGCCCATGCACCAAGAGATTCATCAAGAGCTCGCCCAGGGCGGTCTAGATCTCCGGCTCATGTACTTTGGTTTCCTCTTCTTTGTCCACGAACATACACCTCAAATGTTCGGCCCGGATACCCCCTTCCGGAGAGTAATCGACAACACCTACGCGCAGATCATGGCGGGGGTCAGTATCCCTGAGACAGACATCAAAGAGAAGGTACAAGCTATGTGGCCGTCGCTTGCAACCTTGGCCCATAATGTCAGCATTTCGAATCTATAGCGGCTTCGTTCCGGGCGTGAGAGCATAGGCTAGCTGGAGATGTCACCAGAGACTCCGGCGCGGTCAACCCCTCACCACAAATAGGGGCTACTCAGGTACGCTCGGATTCTCAATGTGAAGTTACATGCAATGTAAGGAGAAACAGCCAGCAGGAGGTACCACAGTGACCATTCAATCTTCTGGAACAATAATGTATTCGCAGGGACCAAACGGGCTATTTCCAAGCTCACGACATTGTTGGAAATAGATCACGGCATGGAAATGATTTCATAACAACTTAGAATGTAGCAATATAACAGGAAAATGCAGCATGAGCTAGCTACCTCAAAACTCCAGAAATGCAGACAAGCACGCTGATGCCACGAACCCGATGTTGAAGAGACGACGTCCACGGGGACTATACAATTCTCCCTCCCCTCAACGTATACAGACAGTCGCAAGGGGCGAGCTCAAGCAGCCTTTGCAAGACCACGAGCACACAGCCCCTTACGTGCTGCCGGTCCGCTGTCTCACTGCCCCCAAACTCCTCACTCCTCATAATGTTTCTCCATTCCCACACGCCGACGCCTGGTGCTAAGTATGAGGACCAGTCCGTGGTAGTTGCCAACACGAATGTAGCGACTGCCTATTCAAGGTCGAGATCCAAGGGCTGTCAGGGCAAGGATAAAAAATATCATCTCATATGCGGACTTGCTACGAGTCGTCCCTAGCAAGGAAGATCCAGGCGTCATCGGCGGTGTTCGTCGTCTCTTCGTCGCCATCGGGTATGTGCTCAACATGGCCATCGAGCCCGGCAGTGTTGTCGCCGAATGAATCGGCGTTGCCACTACTAGGATCCGGCACGAACGCCCAGTCGATGCTAGGAGAGGTGCTGCCCACTTCATACTCCTCCCATTGCTCTGCTTCGGAATCGGAAACTAAATCGGGTACATCGCTAGTTGCGGGGGCCGGGGCAAGCGAGTGTGTAGAGCCCTCGTCGAGCTCATATATTATCGACAAGAGCGCAGCAGGGCTCTCTCTTGTCGTCGAATGGGCGGGTCGCGTATTGATTTCGGTGGTGTTGCTGGAGCGAGGCATCAAGAAGCGCGCGATAGATGCGTCGTGGCTCAGATAACTCGAAAGCAACTCGACCGACAGATGTAAATCGTCTTTTGCCAACGGAAGTCGGCGGTCGTGGGTTTTCTTCGCTCGCTTGGCCGGGCGCAGCGAGTAGACGGGTTCGGCGTGCACAATGGTGTCGAGGGTGAAGCCGGACCCACGCACGTGCTCATTTTCGTCCCCGTCCTCATCATCATCATCATACAATATTCCTAGTCGATATAGCGCATCGTCATCGACGACGACATCCGTGTCGGAGATATCCCAGGTTTTCGGGGCCCAAAAGGCCTCTTGTCGCTCGAGACGCGGCGTCGGACGCCGTCCCTCGCCTGGCAAAGCTACAGTGGGATCGTAGGCTAAACGACGGCCATCTTCCCGCTCGTCACGATCCCATCCCACCCGAGTAGTGTGCTGCCGTCGAAAGGCGACCGTCAGTGATCTTTCTTAACGAAAAATTCGCTGCTAAAGTAACTAACATTTCTTTTTCGAGTAAGAGGCAAGGCCTGTAGGCGTGCGGCCTTACGGCTTTTGCGACATCTGTGCCTGGCTCCCGCCGGCGAGAACCGCCGCGGTTCGTGAATGGGAGAATGCGATGAAAGCATAATGCAGCACTGAGATTTTATACTTTGTTTTTTTCCTGAATCTATTCTGCTGCCTGAAGCCACGGGACGACGAGGTGACGAAGATAGGGCTGCAGGAGATATCGCTCCCGGGCGCAAAACAGGCCTCGCGGTTGTGGTGAGTGTGCCGGTGAGCAAGAAAAGCAAAGATAATTTCCAGGAGCCAGGGGGGCACTTTCTGTATCTCTTATATATCTTGTCATACGGGGAGATGTGATCTGCCTTGAGTGCGCGTTGGCAGTTCGGCTCCAGCGCATCCTAGCGAGCTAGAGCATGTCATCGATAGCGCGGGCGAGCCGAAGGCATATAGGGCTTTCAGCGTGTAAGTTGATTGGCTGATCCTCCCCGACAGATGAGTCACTTGACACTCCAACTCCGAAGGCTGTAGTGGCGAAGCCCAGCCACTGTGCGATCCCAACAAGGCAGCGGCAGCAGCCTATCTATGTCATTATGAGCAGGCGTTGTAGCTGGAATAAAATCGAGGGCTTGTGATCCGGGATTTGTTTGTTAATATCTCTACAGTCGTGTGACTCAAGGCTGCAACCGCCACTAACTGAATACTTTACCTACCTTGTGTTAGTCGACACGCTAGGTAAGTCTTCCCGTAGGCTACAGAGAGCTCCACACGCAGTCGTCGACACATTGGGCTCTACACTAGATTTCTCAATAGGAGTCCGGTGTTGTTGCTCCTCTTACGCAGTGGTTGGTTTATCAGTCCTGTGACTCTCCGGCTACTTGAATCATCAAGATCGGCATGTGAAGAAGCCGGTATGAGCGAGAAATGGGCTCACTTAACCCATCCATTGTGTCTCTATCAGTGTACTCTTTATCGCCTCTTTTAGGGGCAGCCAAGGATAAGGTAGGGCATTTTGATCCATATGTATACGTCAACATCAAGATCGATCCTATCAGGTAACTTCGGGTTCTTACCTACGTCAATTGGGAGCCTGAGGACTCCTAAATTAAGCGTTTAGGCAGACTTGGAAGTTTCAATGTTAAGATATCAGCGGGCCTACACGTGCAGTATTTCGTAGCAGGTACATGTAAGTAAGTACCTTCAGGCTACATGCAGGTGATTATTTCGCACTACACTAGTATCTTTACGGGTCTAGCGGGCTATATGGTGGGGTGGGTGTTATCGATAACATTGTCCCGCCCCATTTTTGCGATGCTTTTCAAGGTGAAGCAATTCAACCAATTCGAAACACGGTTCGTGAACTGATGATGCAAATTTGTCCCCATCCTCACGCGTCAACATGGCAACAGAAACTGATGCGAACGATCGGCAAAGCCGTGACAGCCACCCCGCGACCGCGACACCCTCCATGGACACCAAATCCACGCCAGCCACTTCAACGACGAGGGATTCACATGCCAAGAACCCCTCGTATCGCAACGGCCAGGGGCGTGGCGGGCGGCCTTCTGGTGCCAACAAGGCGAATTTCGGGAGGGGAGGTAAACGTGACAGAGGTTCTGGACGTGATAGAGGATCTGGGCGCGGCGAAAAGGTGTAAGCTCCCACTTCCACGATAACCCCAGAAGTCAAAGCCAATTCCCGCTAACCAGAAGCAACGCCAGAGACGCCGAGAAAGGTCCGCAGCCTGATCGACGAGATCGCAAGCGCAGAAGATTGGAAACAGAGGGGGAGGAAGGCGCCAAGCCGCGACCAAGCTACATGAGCATCCAGTTTCCCCAAGAAGAGATTGCCGCTGAGGAGCGCCGTCCGAAGCGCAAGGTCGCCGTCCTCATAGGGTATGCCGGCACCGGCTATCACGGACTCCAGATGAACCACGATCTGAAGACGATCGAGGGAGACCTCTTCGGTGCCTTCGTCGCCGCCAAGGCCATATCCAAGGCCAATGCCGATGACCCTAAGAAGTCCAGCTTCGTGCGGTGCGCAAGGACAGACAAGGGTGTACATGCCGCCGGCAATATGGTCTCTCTCAAGTTAATCATCGAAGACCCGGATATCGTCCAGAAGATTAACGAACACCTCCCCCCGCAAATCCGTATCTGGGGCATCCAACGGACCAGCAACAACTTCAGCTGCTACGCATCATGCGACTCGAGATGGTACGAATATCTTATGCCGAGCTACTGCTTGCTGCCGCCTCACCCGGAGAGCTTCCTTGGAAGAAAGGTCTCGCAAGAGATCAAGGAGAAGGGCCTGGAGGATGACTACGCGAAGCGGATGGGGAATACCCATAATTACTGGGATCAGGTCGATAAGGATTATATCCAACCGATACTAGACAGCTTGGATCCTAAGGTTCGAGACGTAGTGAAACAACGCATACACACTCCTGATAGAGACATGGAGGAGGCGTCCAACTCTACAACAAACACGACTGATGGAAGCGGTAAAGCAGACGACGTCACTGCCAAAGAAGCTGGATCAACAGACATTCCAACGAAGGACACGCCAGCGCCTGGCGTGGAGGAGATTGTAGCTGCGGATGCGGATATTCCCAATGCTGCAGCCGAATCGACTTCGACGACGGACGTAGTGGATCCTGAGGCCGGAGAAGAGCAGAAGACAAAGGAATTGAGCCCGATCGAAAAGGCTCTGAAGGAAGTCAAGGCTGCGTACATTGCCGCTAAACGACGGTATCGCGTCACGCCAGACCGCCTGGATCAGCTCCAGGAGGCCCTGGACAAGTACGTTGGTACTAGGAATTACCACAATTACACGATCCAGAAGTCGCACGGGGACCCCGCCGCCAAGCGGAGCATCAAGTCCTTCGTCGTCAACCGTGAGCCCATCCAGATCAACGACACCCAGTGGCTCTCCCTCAAAGTCCACGGACAGTCGTTCATGATGCACCAGATCCGGAAGATGGTCGGCATGGCCGTCCTGGCCGTGAGGTGCGCGACGCCGTGGTCGCGCTTCGACGAGACCTACTCGCCCGCCCGCATCAGCATCCCGAAAGCGCCCAGCCTGGGCCTGCTCCTCGAGCGTCCCGTATTCGAGAACTATAACCGGCGAGCCGTCGAGAATCTCAATCTGGGAGAGCTGGACTACAACAAATACGAGAAGGAGATACAGGCGTTCAAGGAGGAGCACATCTACCGCCGTATCTTCGAGCTTGAGGAGAAAGAAAACTCGTGAGTTCTGCATTCTCTCACCGCCCCCTCCCTTCTCCTTCCTTATTTTGCGTTTCTTTTCCTCATACTTCATCGAATCCCCCCCTGTTTCCAATCTCGGCTGTATATAGTCTGTGTGCCTCGCTAACAAGGACGAACAGTTTCCATGTATTCTTCAACCAGATCGATACCTTTAAGAGCGACTACTTCCTCTGGGTCACGGCGGGAGGTCTGGAGACCGTGAAACAGAGAGTGGGCATGCGCGAGTCTATACCGCAAGAGCTAGAGGCTGAGCTCGGCGATGAAGGAGAAGACGCCGCGGGCGAAGAAGGCTAGGCTAGGTAGCTAGAGGCATCTTGCAGAAGAAGGCGGATCTTCACCCGCCCATCATGCATTCAGATAGATATCACATCTGGACGCCGCTTCATCGAGTCCTTCCGTCAGCATGTCACAAACATATGTTCTAGCCTCTTCATGTAATTATTAGCGTAGCACAAGAAAAGACAAAAAAATTGAACGAGACTGGTATTCTACAGCTTTCTCCTGCATCTCCGCATACACTTTTTTTTTTTTTTTTTTGGCAAAAGACAACGCCTGCGGAAAGACTACCATTTGCTGTAACTCGGCATAAGACGAGCAGCGCCAAAGTGTTATGACAATTGCGGTCATCCCTGTTTGCTCCTCTGCATTCACAGTCGCGGCCTCAACCCCGGCAGCCCGCCGTTGATCCTCATCTCAGAAAACCATCCACGCAAACGTTGTTCCTCTGCCTGGGTATCAGAAACGGCCGCCCTCGGGGGGGGGGGGGGGGGGGGGGGGGGGGGGGGGGGGGGGGGGGGGGGGGGGGGGGGCGGGGGGGGGGGGCGGGGGGGGGGGGGGCGCGGGCGGGGGC
>MU392274.1:0-110990 GCA_022578495.1 Nemania sp. NC0429 | reverse complement strand
TAATAAAATTTATTATTTTAAAATTAAACTACCGTTTAATTAAATATTATATATGCTATTTTATTATATATTATAGCTAAAATTAGCTTTATAGCAAAATAATATATAAAAAATACTAGCAAAGCGGTTATAAAATAAATTAATATTAATTAAATAAAATAAAATTTTATTATTATTATTTATAACTTTAATATATTAATATATATAGTAAATTTTTTAAATAAACAATTATAATAGCAGATTTAAAAAAGTAAAAATTTTTGCTAAATAGTGTATATTATGCGCTAGCCGCTTTAAGCTTAGCTTGTTAACGCAAAGTGCAGTTTATTTAGTGTGTTAAAGTTACAGTTAATAAAAATTGGTTAGTCGGGTCTAACGTTTATACTAGCCGTTTTAAGGTTGGCTTTTAAAAACGAAGGCTTTTTTTACACCTGGTTTAAAAAGGCCTCTAGTTTATAAACCGCTAAATCTTTATTTGCAAACCGATTAAACTAAATCCGGCAAACAGCCACTAGCACTGCTATATATAATCTTATATATAATTATGCTAACTTATATTTTTTACATAATATATATAAAAAAAAAAAAAAAAAACTTTATATATTTTTATTAAACTTTAAAAAGCCTGACCTAAATATATAAAATATGCTTTAACTGGGATTTAAACCGCGAAATTCTTTATAAATTAAACTTAAAACGCTGCTAGTAAAAAAAAAGTAAAATATATTATTATTATATTACTAAAGCTTAATATTATTAAAAAACCGGCATATTTTTAATTATTATATGCTTTATATAATTTTTTATTAAATAAGCGGCATACTATTTTTATAACAGCATACTGCTTTTATAAGTTTATTAAACTAATTATAAGCTATTAAACAATTTACACTTTAGTATAAAGGCTTTAACCACTGGCTACTAGGCTTTTAATGCTAATTTTAAAGCTTTTACCAGCTTTATTAATATTATTAATAATAATAAAACTAAAAGCCAGCTAATAATAAAAATAAATAATAAGCTATATTAACTAATAAAAAAAGCAGTTATATAAAGGTAAATAAAGCTATTTTTATTTAAATCGGCGCTAATAATTATTAGCCTGCTTATTAATTAAACACCAAAGTTATAAAACAGCTTATTTGCTCGTTTTATTGCCTTTTCTTTTTATTATATTGCTATGCTTTCTTTTTTTAACGTTAAGCTTTAAAATTAGCATTATAGCAGGCCTTATTAAGCTTTTGCTATATTTTTGCTTTTGTTTTTATTTTTGCCCGACCTTTTTAGCTTATTTTTTTATTTTACTGCTACGCGTAGGTTATAGCAGCTTATTATAAAAAAATATACGTATAATCGTAGTTTTATTAATAAAAAAGTTAGTTAAACGGTGTTAAAACTGCTTTTACTTTTTTAAAACAAAAAAAATTAAAAATATTTAACTTTTTATGCTCTGTTTATAATATTTAAAAATTAAAACTATTTATAAAAACATGTTAGTACCGCTAATAGCAAAACTAAATAATAAAATTTTAAACTATTTAATTTTTACGTTTTATTTTATTAAAAATAATATTATTATTATTAACTAATGTACGACATAAGCATTTAAGCCACATAAGCATTCGGGCCACTTTTTAGCACTTTTATATATATAATTAAAATAATTTAATTATAATATATTAAATTAATTAAATCTAATTAAATATATTTTTATTAAACGTTTTTATAGCATTTTAATAAGTGCGCGCATTATGCCCGGGCTTGCCGCATATTTTATATTTTTATATATGCGCTAAACCACCTTTTATATAATAACTACCTGTATATACTTTTTATAAAATCTGCGCATTTACGGCCTGTTCTGTTTTAATATTCTGTTTTTTTTATATAATAAAAAATCCTTTTTTTTAAATATATTTATTTTTTATATAATAATATTAGCTAAATTTATAGTTAGCTATATAAAGTGCAGCATTTTTTTTTTAATAATTAAACATTATATATAAATATAGTTATATTTTTTATAATTTAATTAACTGTTTTTAAAAATTTTTTTAATAAACTATTTTAATATTATATAATTTTTTTTTAATATAGTTCGCTTAAAATTATATATTTTTAATATTATATAAGGTTTATAATTGCTAAAAAATAAAATATTTTTTAGCTAATAATAATAATTTAAACGGCGTTTTAATTAATAACTTTATTTTAAGCTATAAAATTATATAATTTAAATTATATAAAATTAATTTAATGTTTTAAAAACCTTTTTAAATGTTTAATTTAGTTATAAAAGCTTTATATATTTTATAAAATATAATAAAATTTTTTTTTAAAACGTAAATAATATATAGCTAGGCTAATTTATTAATTTTTTTTATATATGTACGTTTTAATAAGCTAAAATAAGTAATATTAAAAAGCTAAAAATAATATAATAAATAAGCAGGCATATAAAAAATAATAATTTTATATTTTTTAGCATATAATTTAAATTTAATAAAATAATAGCTTTTATAGCCGTTAAAAATTAAAAAGCAGTAAATATTTTTTATATAATAAGCAGTATATTTATTAAAATGCTAAATCTAATTAAAACCCTGTTTATTCGTTATTTAGCCGTTTTTTATTATTATAATAACTTAATCGAACAATAAAATGTTATTTTTATACTATAATAAAAAATAATTTTTTACTGCTAAAATAATATATAAAAAAATTATAAAACTATATAATTTAACACTTTAAACTATTAATAACTATTTTTAATTACCTATATATATAAATTATAATTATTTACGCTAGTCGGAGGTTATAATAACCATTTTAAACGATATTTTATTTATTATAAAGCCAGTTTTATTAAAATTATAAATATTTTTTTTAAAAATATTAAATTTAATAATTATTAGTTATATAAAAATATATTATTTTTAATATATATTAGGATTTTTATAAAAAACTTGCTAATAATCGATTTTTTAATAAAAACGCGTTTAAAGGTTAAATTATCGTTATATAAAGTTTAAAGCTTAATTAATGCTAACTGCGGTCGCGTCGCGTATATATAAAAGAAAATTCGCTATATTTTTAACACCATTTAATCGAGGTAAAAACGATCGTAAAACTAGGTTTATTATATATTATATAATAGTTTGCTTTTTATATTTTATTAATTTTCGCGTTGCAGGTGGTTTTATATATTATAAAGCAATACCGGCGCGTTATTAAAAAAGTGTTATATAAAAAACATTATATATAATTATAGCATACCAAATTAATAGTTTAAAGTTTTAATTAAAAGCTATAATTATAAGCTATATATTATTTTTATTATATAAAAAAGCTATTATTAATAGTTAAAATATCTGCATATAAAAATAAAAAATAGAAAAATATAAAAAAATGGCTTAAATGCTTGTGTGGCCCGAATGCTTGTGTCGTACGTTAGCTATTAATATTAATTAATATTTTATATTTTAAAAGTTTATAAATAAAGCGTTTGCACGCTTATATATTTAAAAAACACTACTTTAATAAATATATGCTTATAAAAAAAGCTTTATTATTATATAAATATGCTTATACACGTTAAAAATATATAAATGCTATTATTTATTAAAGTGCAGCATTAAACATTAATTTTTTTAAAAGCATATATATATTATTTTTATATTTTAACTAAAAGTCGCCTGTTAATATATAATAGCATATAATTAAAAATCTTTACATTTTAATACTTTTAAAATATTAAAAAAAAAACTTTTTAAATAATAAATTAATATATAATTTTTTAATTTTAACAGGCTAACCGTATATTTTAATATAAAAAATTAAAGCTAGCAAAGCAGTTATAAATAAAACGCTTTATATAATAATAAGCAGCTTTAAAACAATTTATAATAATAATTCTATAGTTTTTAATACGATTTATAGCATATATAGCATATTTAAAGCACTAAAAAAATAATATTTAATTAAATAGTTTAATAAAGCTAAATTATATATTAATTTAAAAGTAAATTTAAAGGTAATTTAGAAATAATTTAAAAATAACTTATAAATCTGCTATAAAAAGCATATTTATAAAAGCTCCTAGGTTTTTTAAAACATTTCCTCGGTCTTGCTATATATTACTATTTTTTATGCTATAATAAAGCTATTATAAAAGTCTAGCCACTCTTTTTTAAAAACAATAAATACTTTAAAAGCTTTTATAGCTTGATCTGCAGCTTATAAAGCTATAATATTAAAAGCATTTTTATTATTAAAAATAACTAATCTATTAAATTTAAAAAGTTATTTAAATAATATAAACTCTAGTTATACTTATTTTTACTATATATAATAAATAACATTCTTTATAATATGCTATACATAAAGTTATTAAAAAACCTATAAATAAACATTATTTGCAGCTTTTTTAAAGCTTTTTATAAAGTCGCTTATAATAGTTTTTAAGTTATTAATGCTATAAAAAGCCTATAAACGCTTAAAGCAATATAAATGCTACTAAAAATTATTTTTACTTTTTTTAGTAATAAAGCTAAACATAATATAAAATATTATATATAAAGCAGTAGTCCTAGCAATATTAAAAAAAAGCATATTAAAACGGTTAACTTTATAAATATTATTAAAAAAGAAAATTTGCAGATTTTTTTTCCACGTTTAAAAACACTACTTAAAAGTTTAAAATAACTTTATAACCTTGCCCGATTTATTTTTATAAACAAAATGTTAAATATTATAAATTTTATAATAAACTTTAAATTATTTAATTAAAGCTGCAATAATAGTCTAGCTATTATAATTAAATTAATAAAAGCGATTTAAAATATTATATATATCTTAAATAATAATAATAAGCTTTTAATAATAAATATTTTTTATAAAGTTATTGCTAAAAATGTCGGCTTTATTTAATAAATAATAAATAAAATTAAATAATATTTTAATATTTATAGTGTTAATATTAATATAACCGCTAAAGAAATAGCGAGCAATATTATCAGCGGTTAGTTTGCTTATTTATAAAAGCTTTAAAACCGCCGTTTTAATAAGAAGGTTAGCCTGTTATATACGCTTATAATTTGCACTTACTATTGTTATAGCCTTCGCTGTGCCATATACGTGGCTGGGCTCGCTGTAGGTATATACCGTGTTACGGCTAATACGCGGCTGCAATAAAGGTGGATATGCCGTATAATTAGCAAAAAGGCTATAAGTGCCACGCACCTAATAAGTAAGCACAATGCACACTATATTATAAAGTTTTTTTAATAAAGCTATAAGCTTTTTTTTTTATTTTTTAGCTTGTTTATTTTATTATAATATAAAGTTATTATAAGTTTTTATACCGTACTGCCGTATTAAACGCTATAATAATAAATAAGCTTAACTATATTAGTTTAAAAAAATAATAAATTTTTTTAATATTAATACCGACATTATAGCCCGCAAAAACAACCTAGGTGCAGCGAATAAAATAAAGCGCTAAGTTTAATTCGAACCGTTGCGCCTTATTTAATTTAAATTTAAAATAGTTTAAAACTATATAAATAAAGTTCGATAAAAAAGCTTAACTAACTATTAACTTTTTTACTTTAAGCAATATAATTAATATAAAATTAATATTTTTATTATAAATAATAAAAAAAATAAAAATATAAATGAATAAAAGCTTATTAAAAACTTTTATAAATATTTTAAACAATATATTTTAATAGCAAAAAACTAAGCTAAAACAGAAGTTTTTATTAGTAACAGCAAAAAAGTATACGCCGCTATATAAAAATATATAAATATTTACACAGCTTATTTTTTAAATAAAAACGGCTAGCTAGCTGTTTTTTTTTATATTAACTAAAAATAGCTAAAAAGCATAGCTAAATATCGACAGCTTTATTAACTTTAAACAGTTTAATAAAATAGTTATAAAATACCGAAATGTTATATTTTAAAAGTTTAAAATTAAAACTTTAATAATTTTTTTAAGCTTAATAATATTTTAAAACTTAAAAAATATTGCTAACATTATAAAAAAAACTTATAAACTTTATATTAATAAGTGCATACGCTAAATTAATAAACTATTATTTTATAATAGCAGTTAGACTTTATAAAAAGCGCAAACGCTATAAATAAAAACGGCGAGCTAATTAATTATTTTTAACAGGCCGACTATAAAGCCGCAATAAAAAAGCTAAAAACTATTAATAAAAAGCTAATTAATAATATGTTTTAATTTATTAAGCGACTAAATGTGCAGCCTACTACGGCTTTTACGTTTTAGCTGGCCGACCGGAATTTTAAAAAATAAAAAAACCGCACCGCTTATAACGACATGCCGGCCTTTAACCGATCTAATATAACTAAGGGCAGAACTTACCGGTCTGCCAAAGTCGACTTTTTTTTTATTTTTACTTTTAATAAGCTAAAATCTAGCAAGATTAATATTTATTTTAAGCACTAATTTATATTTTTAAAAAATAAATTAGCTAAAAATATAAATTATTAAAATTTAAATATAAAACACATTGTTTACATTATAAATAAAATAATAAAATTAGCTTTAAAGCGATTTATTAACTTTATTATTTTTAAAAAAAGCATAAAGCTTATTTTAAAAATTAGCTAAAAAGTGTTTAACTATTTATATTTTTAATATTATAACTTTAATAAATATAAAACGGCCTAATATAAGTATATATATATGCTAAACATAAAAACTAGCAATAAGTTTATTAAATAAAAAATCGAATTTATGCGCTATATAAGTTAGGCATACATAATATTAACAAAATATAAACAGAATATATATAATTATCTACCCTGCCGTTTAAACGAACTAGCCGTAAAAAAGCTTAAAAATCCGGCGGTTACTTTTATTTAATATTATAACTTTATATAAATATATAATTATTAATAATATAAAAATTATATAATTAATAAAGCATATAAAAAAAAAAACTAAAGCTATTAAATTTACCGCTTTTACTTTAAGCGCACTTTTAACGTTAACTACTTATTAACCGAGTTAGACTTTCGCTTTTTAACCTAGAAAGGCAAGCAATAACTATTTTAATATTAAGCTTTTTAGTACTATTTTTAAAAATTAGACCGTTTTTATAAAGCCGACTTTTAACCAGGCCAAACGCTTTATTATAACTATAAAATGCTTTATTTATTATAAGTACAGCTATTAAAGTTTTAACTGCCTGTTAAAAAATAATTATAAGCAATTAAATAGCGCCTGCATTAATATAATTATTATAAAGGCAATAAAAAAAACGTACTTAAATAAAAAAATATTTAGCTTTTAATAGTTAAAAAATATAACTTAAAAATAGTAGATTTTTATTTTAAGTATTTTAATATATTAGCACTAAAAATAAAAAAGTGTAAAAAAATTCCGTTTAATTTTCTATAAAAACTATTAAAAAAAACCTTTTATTTATAAACTATACTATAGCATATAATAAATTTATTTTAATTATTAAATCTTTAGCTAATATAAAAACAAATGTTTATTTGCTAATTAGCATAAAATTTACTATAAAAATATTAAAATATTTTAAGTTTAAATAAATTATAAAATTTAATTTAGCTACTATGGCCGGATATAATAAAAAAGCAACCTAAAAGTAAATATAGCTTTAAAAGCTTATTTTTAAATATAGAAATGTGCTATTTTAAATGCGCCTTTATTAATTATTAATATAAAATATAATATAATTATTAATAAAAAGTTTTTTAAATACCACGATGTACTAATAAATATATATTGCCAACGTTTATTATTTTTAAGCTAATAAAAGCTTAAATATTATTTTTTTAACATTTTTATAAATTAGGCTAACAATTTTATTTTAAACTTTAATTATTAAAAAGATATTAATTGCCGATTTAAAATAATAAACCTAAAAAACTAGCAATAAAAAAATAAGCATATAAATTAAATCCGCTAGTTAAAAAAACTTTTTTAAGTTTAAAATTATATCGCTAAATTAAAAAATTTAAAAAAAAACCCAGCTTTTATTATAAATAATTTAGCTTTTAAAACTATTTTATAATTTTTATAAATAAACTCCGACTTAGGTCCCGATCGCACATAGTAAAAAATAAATTAAATGGCCTAAATATTTAATAAAAAAAACTATAACTTTATAACCCCTTTTTTAAAATATATATATATGGCTAACCGACCAAAAAAAAAAGCTACCAAAAAAAGACCCTTTTTAAAAAAACAGGTATAAAAAATATATGCTATAAAAAAATGCGGTTAGATAATATAAACACCGATTTAAAGTGGCTATAATAAGCGCAAACGTTTATAACTTTTTAATACAATGTAAAGTTGCTTAATTTTATAAAACCGTATTATTAAAAAAACTCGATTATATTATTAAATAAAAAAAATATAAAATGTTAAGTTAAAATAAAAAAAAGTTATAAAAAGCTATTATATATACTGTTTTAAAAGCATATTATAAATATTTAAATATATTTAATAAAGCAGCTTTAAATAATATGCTATTATAACGTTTTAAAGTTAATTATTATTTAAACTTAAAAAAAAAACCTAAATTATTAAGCTATAGCGCGCTATATAAAATGATTTTAAAAAAAGCTAAAACTTATAAAAAATATATTAACAAAAACTTATTTAAAAAATTTATTAAGCTAATAATAGCTTTTTAAGCAGCGCTTATATTATTTGCCTATAAAAAAATAAATTATTATAGCTATATATAAATTATTAAAAGCTAAACGTAATTATATAAAAAAACTGCTATTTGCTACCTTTAATCGATAAAACGCTGTTATAAATTTTAAAAGCTAAAGTATTTATTAAAATTAATATATAATAAACTTTTTATTATATTTATATAATAAAAAAAAACAAGCTATTAATAGCTTTTAAAACATGTTATAAAGCGTACCAGTTTAAAATATTATTTTTTAAGCTAACTAATAAACCGGCTATTTTTTAACGGTATATTAATAATATTTTAAAAAACTATTTTAATATTTTTTATATTATATATATTAATAATATTTTTATTTATTTTAATAATGCCTCTAACTATCGATAATATATAAATTAAATATTATAACAACTTTAAAAAGCCGGACTATAAATAAATTTTAAAAAATATAAATTTTATATTATTAAAATTAAAATTTTAAACTTTATTATTAAAACTGCTAAAATTAAAGTTAACTTTGTTAAAATAAAAATAATTTATTAATAAGTGGCCTCGGTAAAAAATAAAAAAATATAGCTAAAAAAAATACGCTTTTTTTAAAATTTTATAACTTTTACCGCCGGTTTATTAAAAAATATAAACAGATTATTAAACTATTAAATAGTTTAACTCAAGCTAATGCATTACTATAGTAAATTAAAAAATATTAACAAATGTTTAACTAGTTAAAAAATATACTTATTAATATTTTTATTTTGTGCTACTTTTTTTTAAAGCTAAAATTTAAATAAAAATTAACGTTTTTAATAAAGTTATAGCCGGCGTTTTATTATAATAAAATATAAAAGCAAACTTTTAAAAGCTTATAGTTTTTTATTTTAAAACGCTATATAACGCTAAATTAAATTATAAAATTTATAATAAAAAAATGTTCGCTGTTATTAAAAGGCTGATTTGCTGGCGTATTAAATTAGTTAGCTTATAATAGCTATAGCTTTTTATTATAATTACTGACTATAAAGCTTTAATATATTTTAATATTAAATAGATATTAAATTTATAATAAGCCGGATAAGCAGAGCTAATATTATATTATAATTTTATAATTATTTATTAACTAGGCTTGTAAAATATTATTGTTAATATTTTATTTTGACTTATTAAAGATTTAAAAATTTAAAAACAGCAATAAAACAAATAAAAAATTATAATGCTGTTTAAACCGGTTATTTTAATAAAAAACTTTAATAAAAAAATAACGATAATTTGCGCTTTAAATAAAATAACCTTGCTATTTTTATTAAAAATAATTTTAATTAATACTGTTTTAAAAGCTAATAAAAAAAATATTATTTTATAAAACTATAAAAAAAAATATAAAATAAAAAAAATTTTAATTAAAATATGCTTAGCGATTTTATTTTATATAAAAAACGCTTAGCGGTATTTAATATAAACAATTTATATATATAAATAATTAAAAAAGTATATAAGCGTTTAATAACTATATACCCCGGCCGCGGCAAAATAAAGCATTTAGTAGCTAAGCGGTATTAATAGCCTAAGCTGCAGACAATAGTAGACTAATATATAGCTAATTGCCTTTGCTAAGCTGCTAAAGCTTTTTATAATAAAATTTTAAAAAAGTTAATGCTATTATTAATATTAAACTATGCTTAGCAGTACGTTATAATAAATTTTAAAAGTTTTTTTAAAAACGACGATAAAAATAATATAATGTTTTATATAATAAATTAATTAATAAAACTTATTTAAATAATAGTTTATAAAAATAAAGCGACGGCTAAAAATGTTGCCGAAATATTTTATTAAAAACCGTTTTAAATTTTAAAATAGCTAAAAAGTTTTATAAATAATTAAAAACCGTAATTTATTGCCGATTTTATAAATAAGCTTTTAAAAATTTATAAAATTAAATTAAACTTTTTATTAGTAAAGTATAAATAAATTATAAAATAAATAAAAATTATATACTAATAAATAAATTAGCGTTTGCGCTTATATATTAACTATTTTTAAAAAAATTAATTTTATGCTTTTTTAGCTTTAAATGCTATATAAGCTTTTTTTTTTTATAAATTATTAAAAAAATTATTATTTTAAAAAATACTGGTAGGCAGGCTAATTTAAATACTATTCGATTAAAAGTTCTAAACTTATAATTTATAAAATTAGGCTTTAAAAAAAAGGCTAAACTGCGAAAAAGTATAAAATTATATCCGACGGATTTATAAATACGTAATAATAATAAAGCAGTAAATTATTAAGGCTTAATAGCATATAATAAAGCAAACGAATAAATACCGCTGCAACCCCGACTTTAGGGTAGGCGATTATATATATATAATATAAAAAAAAAAAAATAGACCGACCGCTTAAATAATAAACTAAAATATTTAATAATACGACGTTTTTATAAAATTATATAAATAAAAAACGATAATTTTAATACGTTTTAGCTAAAATTTTCGAAAATTTAAAAAAAAGCTAATAGTTTTATATAGATAAACTTTAAAAAAACCTAAAAAATCTTTTTTTAAAATAGGATTTAAAGCGACCAGATAAAAAAATAGTTAATAAAGCATTAGAAAAAAAAAAATAAAAGCTAAATGCAATTTTTTTTTTTTAAATTTAAAATTAAAAGTTATTTTATAAAGTTTTTTAAAAAAAGTGGGAATATAATAATAAATAATACCTTGCCAGCAACTTAAAAAACTTGCTATAAAAAATCTATAAATATTATAACGCTTACTTTAAAAAAGCTGGTCCGCTATTATAACTAAAGTTATAAAAAAAAACAGCTTTAAAAAATAGGTTTAACGTTTTTTATTAAAATAATAATAAGGCTATATTTTTATAAATAATAAAAATAAAGTGCAAATAAAAAAAATAAAAAGGTGGTAGCGTATATAAATGCAGTTATAAAATATTAAAAAGGTATTAAATTAATTATTAGCGCAACGGTTTGGTAATAAAAATTAAAAGCTTTTATATATTAAAGTGTTATATTAATTAAAAATAACTTTTTATTATTTAAAAATGTTAATTTAATAAGTAAAAAGTTAGGATTTAACCTTAGGCGTAGTTTTTAATTTTTTGTACGACTTTACAGTCCGAGCTTTAAGCGTAGCGAAAAACTTAAGCCGAGCTTTTTTATAAAAAAGGGATTATTATAGCCTTTGCTATGCTATATATATAGCTAGGCTTGCTGTAAATACGTACTGCGTTATAGCTAATACGCGGCTATAATAAAGGTGGATACGCTATATAATTAGCAAAAAAGCTATAAGTGCTATACACTTAATAAGTAGGCATAATGCACAATATATTATAAAGTTTTTTTAATAAAGCTATAAGCTTTTTTATTTTTTTATTTTTTAGCTTATTTATTTTATTATAATATAAGGTTATTATAGGTTTTTATACCGTACTGCCGTATTAAACGCTATAATAACTATAAAAAAATAAATTTTATAGTTATAAAAATAAAAAAATTATACAGCCTTTTATTAATTTGCTTTTAATATCTATTTAATATATGCTTTCTAAAGGCAGCTAATATATTTTAAACTTAAAGCTTTAAAGCTTTAACTTTAAAATAAATACAGCTTGCTATTTTTTATATAATACCATTTAAAAGCCTGCTTAAACTTGCTTTTATAATATTAAAGCTTACAGTTTTAGCAGTTTTATAAAAGTAGGCCTCGGCGGCTAAAAAATAAAATAAAAAAAGGTATTATTAGGTTTAAAAAAGGCAGAGCGCAGTAATAAAGCTTAAAATAAAGCTTAAAACAGGGCTCGAAACGGGGCTTAAAATAAAGATTAAAATTAAAATAAAAATAAAGCTTAAAATAAAGTTTAAAATAATAATTAAAAAGCTTAAAAAGCTTAAAAAATTTAAAATAAAGCTTAAAATAAAAATTAAAAAGCTTAGAAAGCTTAAAACAAAGCTTAAAATAAAAATTAAAGCATATAAAAATAGCGCTAAAACTTTAAGTTAAAAAATTATAATTATAAAAGCAAAACAAACCACGGTTATATGCTAAAAAGCATAAATAGCTATAAAATAAACATATTAAAAATAATAAATAAATTAGTTAACTTTTATTACTAAGATTAAAGCGGACTAAAAAAATATATAGCTTATAAAATGCTTTATAGTGCACCTTTTAACCGAGACCGGCGGTAAAACCGGCGTTTTTTTAACCGTTAGTTTATTATATTAACAAATAATGCAGTGCTAATAAAGCAATAAAGTGCTAACAAAGCAAAGCTTTATAATAAACCTATATATAGGCATTTCGAAATTTATAAAATTATTAAAACATTAATAAATAAGCATACACATATATATTAATTATTAACATTATAGCTTTATTAATATAATAAAAATATAAAAATATAAATAACGTTAATTTAATTATTAAAGTTTATATTATATAAAAAATATAAATTAATATAATTATATATAAAATTGTATATAGCAGTGCTGGTGGCTGTCTGCCGGATTTGGTTTAGTCGGTCTGCAAATAAAGATTTGGCGGTCTGCAAATAACGTTACTTATGTAAGTACGGGTACAATTCGCTAAAAAGACAAGGCGCTAGCATCGCACTACTCGGCACGGGCCGCTCTTAGCTTGGATGAGTATATTAGATGCTAAAGGCCCACTGCAGCCCCAAGCGGGCCTCGCTATCGCTTAATAGGGGGAACTTTCCATGTACGGATCTACCGCGTGCCACAACCCATGCTGACCTCCTTGGCTCTTCTAAGTTCATCTATCTATTCCGTGACAGTTTTATTCCCATGTTATGTATTGGGGAACAGCTTGAAGCGTAATTCTCTATGGGTTCCGTAGGTTTATAGCTCTGTTTTTTCTTCCGAGTCAGAGGGAAAGATATGACCCAGAGGGTTTTGTAAGAAATGGGAGTGTGCTAAACAGTGAAACAATACCAAGTCATCCACAGCCCGCTTATGCTGCCGGGCACTCGCACGGTTTCAAGCCAGTCGGACTGATCATATTTTGTATGGGCTTTGTCGTCTATCTAGTTGTATGGTATGGCTTCTCCTTCCACCCACGCCGTACCATTAAATAGCACGTGTTTCATCCGCCCTCCGGAGTAGAAAAAACATCTACTCATATCGTATGACGATGACATCTCTGCCACGCCTTCCCAAATCGACTGAGTAAGACACGCAATATCAGTAGAGGGGTCTGCATTTTTAAGAACGTCTGACGACACCCCTAGCTCCCATGAATATCCACGATTATAAATATATGCAAGGTCATTCGATTCGGTTTGATATAAAATGTAGATGTTGGTGCTGTAGTCGGAGTCATTTTCCCGCGCTACTGCAAAAGCGCCGAACGCCGACGAAGCTGATTCGCCGATGCCAACTAACAGGCGTCAATTAGTGAAAATTGTTGAAAGGACTTAGGCACGTAGAGTGGTCCGGCGAGATGTGACCAACCTGTCTCTAATTCACTGCCAGTTCCGCCAAATTCTAATGAATAAAGAGCGAAGCCGCCACCCGGCCCCCGGTACACCACCGCTGCGTTATAATATGGACCGAAGTAGGTCCTCGTTAGCGGAAGAATAGCCAGCGAGGTTCCTACAGAGGCGTCAATACCCAAGGAAAAGTTCTGCCACGCGACGGGGCCGTGCCCAAGCCAATGGATCACGCTCAACCCCATATTTGGAGTCTGCAGGACAATATATGGCCAGCATGAGACGAGTCTCGACTCAGAATGCGTACGAAGGGGGTATTGGTCAATAGTATCAAAGTCTCCACCGATATTCGAGAAGCCATCGCGGAAGTTGTTCCCAGTGATGAGATATGACGTGTTTAGGAAGAACATCTCGTACTGCCGCTGGCCATGGTTACTCGTCGTGTTAGTGAGAATTATAACGTTTTGCAGACATTCCGCGGGTTCGGAGGCCACGTCAGGAGCTTACCGGGTCCACTTGCATTATAACATTAGCCCCTATGCTTGTATTCGACAAGACGTCTGCTCTTTCCACTTTTGTGGAATTCCCCCAGCCGACGCCGCCGCTATTATACTCTGAAAATCGAAGGCCGTCATCTTTGTCTTGATAGAAAAGACGGAAAGTGAAAGACTCGTTTGATGTACGCCACCCTGCCACAGCCAGCCCAGGGCTTGATTGGCGGGGATGAGAAGGCGCTCCGGTAGATTCCGGTGATGAAGGTGATGATGTCTGTGTACCCTCTGTTGTTGCTGTCATTGTCATTGATGTCGTTCCTGTTGTTAAAGGGGCACTCTCCCTATCCCTGCTGCCAAGTACACCACCAACGACGGCTGAAACAGCCAATAAGACAAATGCTGCAATTCCTACAAGAATCAGGAGCCCGCGGCGTCCATTAAGAAAATTCGCAGCCGGGCTGGCAGACCCGTGGCTCGTCTCTTCTGAAGGGATGCCTTTCGCCTCCTCCTCCGCACTCTCTCCGTAAGGATATATTGCTTCTGCCCTGTGTGACCTATCATAGTACTCAATCGGGACGACTTCTGGAGGGGCATCCAATGGTGTGTGGGAGTTTTGCAACGTCGAACGGGATGGCGATGCGACTTCTGGGTCAGTCGGTGGGACAACGACCTCCAGCCCCGGCTGCGAGTTTGCCATTGAACGCAGGAATAAATACTACGGGAAACCGGTGTAACGACTCATGCTAAGGTGAAGAGAGTTGCTGGGCCGCTTCATATAATAATATGTGCGTGCGGTTCACTCCCCTGCGCCCATTCCCAGCGGCCGCAGCGCAGCTTCATAAGCGACTGCGACGGGAGTCGCCCCATGAAACGAAACAAGCGCTGGTCCAGCACTTACATCAATCGCTATGGGAGCAAGGGGGCGGATTACTCTTGGCGTCTTCAGCCGCCGCCACCATTTCGCTAAAATAGTGGCAAGGGACGGGGGCCCAACGCAAATCATTCTATTTCAGGGCGCCGTGGGGTCATAGCCTGACATTCTACGATGTGACAATACAACCTATGTGCAGTTACAAGAGGCACCATTCTACCTGCTGCGATATTATAGTCTGGTAGCGAGGCGGTATGGCCCCCAGGCTTACTCTTCGACGTGCATGAATAAGTATATATGCAACAGTTGTCAGCTACGGTGGGGATCGGTCTTTGTGTAACCTGCTGAAATGGGGGATCATGCATAAGATATTCCGTCTCGGATCCGAATAAAGGATGGCCGCAGCCGTCAAACCGAGAATCTGAGAACCAGAGCGTGTGGGGGATACCACCGATGGCGACGATTGCGTCAATTAGCATTCACTTCTGGCAGCCAGTTTCCCATGGGCAGGGCCAGGCTAATCCCATGCCGTCCTCACGGTGTGTGTGTTGGGTTGGCTGTCGAAATAAAAACTGAGATAATTTACCCAGTTGCTTTTCCTCCCACCATGATATATTACGTACGCCAAGATAGTGGGAGCAGGGAGAGCAGCTGATCGGGGACGTCTCAACGTCACGATAGTTGAGGAGTTTCAGGCTACAGTCATCCTCAGCAGCGTCTACTCAGTAACCAAAGTCGCCAACTGGCTGCTCGAGGGGGGGCGTACACTCCCAAGCGTCCGTCTCATCCTATTCTCGGGCAAACAGTTCTTCATGGAGGTTCGCCTGCTGTGGAATAGGGCTTACCTTAGTGCCCTGATCGAGCCATGCCCCTACGGCTCCGTGGAGTGCGGGCCCGTGGGCATGCCCCCCCATGGCCCACAGCCCGACGGCGACGACGACATCAATCCGAGATACAAGGTGCTAGTGCCGGCCGTGCGCATGGAGTTACTCGACCAGTATGGCGTCCCCATCACGGCCGCCGGCGTCAAGTGATCTGTGGTACTCACTCACTTGACCAAGCGGCTACAGCCGTTACTGAGGTATCCGGCCGGTGATACCGCCGCGTGGGACTACTACGAGCAAGAGATGTTCAGGCTGTATGGCCGCGAGTCCGTATGTATCAAGACCAGCAACGTTGCGCTAGACCTACCTTTCCTCAAGAGCTTGGTAGCAGGACACATATCGCCCGACGCATTGTTTCAGACCAATTCGCAAGGCGAAGCGTTTTGCCGCGTGCTAACTTCTGCGTGCTCAAGGTGCGGCGTAGGGATGCCCAGAATATCCTGGTGCTGCGCGTGGCGTGCCCGAGGCCCGATAACGGGCCCGAGATCAGAAACGCCATTGAGGATCACCTGATGAGGGTCTCCTTCACCTGGCCCCTGAACAGAGAAGCTGGGCTCATCGCGCCTGTGGAGGTTAAGTATCTATGTAAGATTCAGCGATCTCGTCTCGAGCCCCGCCTGCGGGAAAGTAAAGAACTTCGTAGGGGGGGCGTTTTTAAGTGCGACCCCCCTAACAGTTAAGATATCGATATGACGGATGCTATTGCGGATAGCGATACCTCACAGGACGCCGTTTCGTTCTTCAAGGGTTGCAGCGCTACCCTCTTGGGGCAGCCACAATAAGTCAGCAGAGCACTCCGTATCGAATGTTCAATATTGCCCAAAGTAGAATGCATGCGGTAGTTACCACGTATCGGCTTTCTAGTACACAAACAGTACATATTGGGCCTGATGGAGTTCACGCTGTGAATCATTATGCTTTCGCATTTTGCTCAGACTCCATGTTGCTAGCAGCCGCAACGCCTTTAGGGCAAAACCCGCGATCGCCTCCGTCTCCAGCAGATGCAGATCAAGTCCTAAGAGCTGATATTGATCTCATTCATTCCCTCGTCATGTTTTTATTGCCCTCTCATTTTCATATCGCACTTCAAAAGCGCATTAGTCGCTGCCTCTTTGACCTTTCCCTCTCTCAGAACGTTTAAGCCCGCCTCAGTCACGCCTCCTTTCGTAGCTACGCGATCGACTATATCTAGTGCGTTGTTGTGTCGATCTAGCAAGTCGGCTGTTCCACGAAGACCCTGTTGTACGATGGCCTTGGCTGTATCTCCGTCTACGCCGAGGGTGTTGGCGGCATCAAGCAACCCTGCTACGAACTCGCTCACAAAAGCGGGCATAGTGCCGGACAAGACAGCACCGGGACCGAAAGCGGCTGGCTGCAGCGGGAACACTCTGCCAATTGAATTGAGGAAGTCGGAGCGCAGGGCATCGGTACTCTCATCATCGGCAGGCGGTGAATTGCCCCAGTCGTTGCTGGAAGATGACGGATCGGCCACCGTGATTGTCGCCGATTGACCTGCTGAGGCTGCGATATTAGGTAGCGCCGATACCACCACTGTTTCGGAACTAAGATGAGAGAGGATCGAATCTTCGGACATGCCGAAGACGACACTGATGAGCAGTTTTCCACGCAGCGCGTTCCGGACCCCCTGATTTTGGAGGATGCCGACCGCATCTTTCGGCTTGGTGGCAAGCACGACAAGGGCGGCCGGCTGGATATAAGCAGGCAAGGTACCTGGATCCGGTGTCAAGACGGGAATAAAGGCCAAGGGGTTATTCGTGTGCAGGGGATGGGCCATCAACTGGTCATATGTCGCTGTGCTTCGCACACACGCCTTTATGTTCCAAATACGCTGACGAGGACTTGCGGTTGAGAGCAGTCCTTCTGCGATCGCTGATCCCATCTTACCTGTGGAATAATTAGTATCTAGCTTTGCGTCTCGATAAGACCTTATAGCTGCCGTGTAATCTACCACTTACCACACCCGATGAGGACTACTTTCGTAATCGGCATTTTCTATATGTGATGACCAAGCAGAATGCGCCGTGTTTTGATGAGGGATATCTTGGGCGAGGATAAAACACTGATGGCAAAAGGAGAGAAAGGGCGGAGGTTGTTGTTAGGCACCGCCACGACTGTAATAGAATCCCAACTAATCTAAAACCGCAAGCCTGCAGAAAAAGGAAACCCTAGCCCGTCGTGCAGCCGGTGAGACCAAGATATTTACAGAGTCAGACAGCTAGCTGACTAATCCATGATCCATCCAATAGGTAACCTATCATCCATGTGACAGTGACACGTTTATGTGAATACCTGCACCTAAGCAACGTCACAACGCATAGATAACGATTGCAGGCCTGTGCAATGATCTCATAATCGCCCAATCAAACAGGTACTGTTTGAAGCAATTAATGTCTGATATTACTATAATGTAGCATCCCTCCATACAAACTTTCCCAAGTGATAACTTATACAATAATAGGTTTCATGTAGTCCCATAACCTCCTTCTACGCTGATGCTATCTCAAGGGTCTTATCTCAACGTTCTATATCTTTCAGACAGCTTTCGTTTGCTTGCAGTAATCTCCCACCGTACTTGTATCAATGTGTCAGATTAACCTATACTCTATTTTCGGTACCGAGAGGTGCTTGTTTAGATATCTAGTAGTTACGCTGCTCATCAGTCCCCCGATAGTAGTTGTAGTTGCACTTACACGTCTCGCATCATGTCACTTCGGCGTCGGTGTGCCATCGCCATTCAGTGCTTCCTTCCTCTCCAGCTCCTCATAGATATCGTCGTAATGGCGAAAAAACAGCCAGAAGCCGAGAGCAGAGACGCCCATGACGGCCGCAAGGGCCGTATACAGCCAGATCAGATACGGGTTTCTCGCAGCGGGCGATAGGGCTATGCCGAGCGCGGCGCCGATGCCGGACATGAGCTGCGCAAAGGCCTGTAAGAACGGCTTCATCTCCTTGGGCGCTTTGGAGTACGAGTACTCGAGCGCGGTGACGAAACCAAAGATCTCGGCAATGGCGAGGATAAAGTACAGCGGGATCTAGATCCAGATGCTAACCGAGTTATGGATTTTTCCGTTCATTGAAGCCTCGCACTCGAGCGGGTACTCGTAGCACGGCCCGCTCGAGTAGATTAGTTTTTGGATGATGGTTGCGTATGTCATGCTGACAGCCATGACCAGGAAAGCGGCCGTGATTCGCGCCATAGGACGGAAGTGTATCTTGTACTTCCTCAATAGGGGATAGAGCCCGTTTTGTATTATAGGGCCGCAAAGAACGCACGCAGCGCCATTGAAGACTCGTATCAGATCGTTGGGCGCTCCGTGGCTATCTAGCTGACCCGCCTGTGATACAAGGTTGTTGCTAATCTGATTAAAGCATAGGTAGAATAGACCGAACGCTGTCCTGCATTGGATAATGAGAAAATGATCTGCTATGTTTGAATAGGGCTACAGAGCGCCGGATTCAGATCGAAATTAACTCACAGTACTTTACAGGCAGCCAATCCATGCTGTATTTCTATGATGAAATCTGATGTCCAGTCGACACGTCGATTATAGTGCTCAAGTTGGTAACTTGGATCAGTTGCAGAGAGTTTAAATTTGCTCTGGGCGGCATATACCAAGACTTTGGTCGCCTTAGGGAGAATATTGGTGGAAATCGGCACCGACACTGTAATTTGATTAACATTTAGCAAGGATAAGCATGTCATATAGATGTAGAGCTCTCACCAAATGACTTTCTGTAAATAAACAGGAGACTGAGGCAAAGAGCAAGCGAAACGGGCCCAAGGAGGTAAGCGGCCCAGAAATCAACGAGACGCTCGAGGAAGCTTGAAGCAATGAGAATCAACGCGGCAAGATTGGTCATCCTACCAAATGTTAGTGATACAATGGATATAAGTGGTTATTATTTCCTTGCACTTGCCAGTAAAAGAGATTGTTAATATACTGTAGCGTAAGTGTTTTGTCGATTATATGAATTTCTCCCGTTTTGGACACCCCAGCTTGCGTCTTGTGAGTTTCGTATTGATCCACTATTCCATCGGTAAGCACATGCTCCAAGGAACGACTATGTTATCATATGTGTCAAGCCACTTACCTATAAATGCATTCACTGTCGCCTTCACTCCACCAACGCCGATACCAATGAATACGAATCCAATAACAACACCCGGAACCCCGCCCCCATGGTCAAGTGATTCTGGTATGGATGTCAATACCAGGACCAGACTTCCGAGAAAATAGATTCTAGATTTCCATATTAGTAAACATGGCACTCGTCTTATGTACAATATGGATATCCGGGTAGGCCTGCCTTTGTTGCGAACGCCAGGTACTCCATCGTTTGAGTGATTCAGGGGCAGTCGTGTTCACGTACAAGACATATCTATACAACCTCCGTGAAATTAAGCAGGAAGGTTCCGGCCCTGCCTTGGCAGATGCGATAGATGGACTGGGAAACGTTGATGGGATGTTACGGTATCGTGGAAGCTTGTTTTGGGGAGACGCCGTTAAACATTACCTGCGTTTTTAATTTAGTTAAACGCAGACAGTAACTATGCTATAGCCTTTAAAGGTTCTAACGGATCAATCTATATTTCGTCTTATAAAATGGAAAGTTATTTTGTTCCAACTACGCAGGCATACAACATGTGTCTGTATTTGTCATTCTAATTGGGCACAGCGACAATACCCACTTCGGAATATTGCTCCAATTTTTGGTATGTTTTCATAGCGGTACCATTCCCAGAATGGCACTTCAGATTGCCATTATCCTGGAAGTTATCAAGTTCACAAATACTTCTCTCTTTCCAAACCACGGGGAGAGAATACAGTACTCCGGATGTTATCCGAGGTGGATTTTCTCGTAGGGCTCACAAATAAGACAACTCCAGTCTACGAGGCGTCCGACTGCATGTAATGCGGGGTGCCGAGCTATGCATACAGGGTAGCACAAGAGATATGTTCCACTTGGCGATTCGAATAGACCGCTATCGTCATGATAATTACAGATGTGATCTGTGCGCGGAGCCTACTAAGACGGGAATTACCGTCATGACAACGCTAGCATACAAGGTCTATTGAACGACGTTTAGAAGAGGAGAATATGTAGTACCATGGGAGTCTCGCTTTCGGTGTGTATTACTCATATTCTGGCCTTTTGTCAAGGGGGTCAACAGGACTATCGTTCTAAGATGATTATGAAAAGCTGATGTAATATTAGGTATATTGAGCTTCTTGAAAACGGGGTTTAGCCATTCCGCACTAGCTCCAAATGCTACACTGTTGATGTGATAAGCCGCTCAATAAAACAGTGTTTGACATCTTGGGCGGCTCACTGTTTCAGCCGTGTATTTGCGGCTCAGTTTTGGGCTAGAACGGGGAAATGTATGGAACTTACTAGTCTGTGGATCTGGGCTTACGGGTCCAATTACAATCAAATCGGCCGTCGACCGGCATTCATACCTTCTCCCTCTCTACTAGGGTAATGGTATGGAGGTCCAAGCATAAGCCATTGACGCGCTGAGGTTTCCCATCTCAGCATGAAAGAAGCGCAACCCGTGGGTTAGGTGGGATCGAAGCACATTTGGGCGCCGAACTCGGTCAAAATTACAGAAATTTTTCGGCACTATAAACCCTGTATCGACAATAATGAAGAAAGAATATCCAGATTAGTACATTAGAATACCATGAAACGAACAAGCTGCCAAGAACAAAGGACTTAACGTCAATTATAAGTTATGTGGGGTCTATATTAAACACGCTATAGCCGTGGGTTCCCAGAGTTTGGGTAAGGCCCTCAAATCCAGACTGCAAGCATGCAAAAGCCGATCCGCCTAATCGCGCTGAGTTAGCCAGCGGGTGGTAGAATTAATTTCGCCGTCGGCGCTTCGGCGCGGGGATAGTCCCGAGTGTCGGATGGATCTAGAAAATGTACGAAGTTAACCCAAATAGAATCACGTCCACTGTCTTGCGGGACCCAATCCACGTCTTCTCTCTCTTGGTGCGATTTGCTCTATAGAATGATCCGCAATTACATCGCGTACCCTGCCAGGGGTGAGCCGTAGATTTACTCAAGCACTCCAGTTTTCGGAACGCTCCAAGATCTTCCCATCAGGTTGGGGCCCGACCTGGGAGTACGGACAAACTAGCCACTTGTGGCGTAGTCGCTTAAAAAGAGCTGGGGATTATATAATTTACCTGACTTTCAACGCCAAAGTCCTTGGCCCTTGCATCAACGGCCAGGCAGCCATCTCTTAGTCATTCTGGTTCCCACTATTACTCCCTACAATTTTTTGCCTGTGGATGCTTCTCAAGCCTTTATTCGAAGATAAGCCATTGCAATCTCTGTAAGGTTGGTAACTGCATATCCGTAAAGTACGGGTGCGCACTTAAGCTATGCACTCCTTGTTTTGTTACTTGCATAGTTTGCAACCTCTTTTATTCGAACAGTCTACTTTATAGATGAAGAGCAGAGAACACTAACCTAACATCAGTGATTTCTAAAGCCTGAAGATAAAACTATAGTACTTTCTGCTCATAGTTGAAGACATAGGAGAGGGCTTTCTAAGTGTAGTCAGAACAGTTAATAGAGTACTAGCAAACAAATACATAGATAACCAAACAGTGCTAGGCAAGTAAACAAGTAGAAACTTTAGAAACAAAGCGGTATACACCACTTACGGCAGCAAATACTACGGAACGTTCCGCTAATTACTCTAAGACGTCAGAATAGGCAGTGTAACATCGGCACTTTTGGGGCCTCTTACGCCTTCGAACCAACGGAGCAGACACGTTCCACCAAACGTCACGAATACTGTAGGCTAAAATCAGCATAGTTGCGGTCTACACTACTTTACGGCTCCTGCAGTCCGCCAGGCCAAGTTTCTTATTTTCAATAATTACGCTAAGCCCTGTAGCTAGACTTCGTCACTCTTTGTAAATGATATACCTCGCCAAAGCCCCTTACTGTAGGCATCCCCGGTTACTATTCTGTGCTACTTGACATTATTTCCTGGTCTAATGCATGGGGATGACGTGATATCAATGTCGAACACTCTCTTACCGCAATCTGCCGTCTGCCCCTATGCCGGCCGGAGTACTGGTATGTATGCTCCACTTATCCGGACATTGTGTGCGATGCTTATCGCCCTTTGTAAGCTGAGGCACTACTGGTTTACAATACTAAGTAGGCTAGGCCCAACGCTACTGCAAGTACTATATGTATTACATGTAGCCTTGACTTGTTCTGGTCAACCATTCATCAATCACCAGAGCTAGCACTGTATATGCTCCCATTCACACTGTCCACTCTCACCCACCACGTAATTGGTGGCCTGCAACATTCTGTCATATATGATATGTGAGAAATGATATGTGATCAGTCTAAGTCTACACTACTGCGAGACTCAGCTAGCCAAAACCTCAAGTATCCCTAGGCACTCGGACGCATGAGGCAGGTCCTGGATTAGATCTTCTTTGGTCCATGCAGGCCATGCACTTCCACCTTATTTCCAGAAATTCAGAATGGTCAACGTACACTTGGCACTCCAGAAGAAACACAACTCGCAACTCAAGCGTATTCTTCGAGCCCCCTTGTTCTGCTCCGTGACATCATTTAGAGTGCTGCAGGCAGATGCTTTAGAACGTTTTGGGATGTCACCTCCGATGTCCGGTACATAGAGATACATAGAGATACTTGAAATCCGCCGACAATACATCTCATTCGCTAAAAGGACCCGGCATTGCAGCATCGCAAAGTTGGCATCGGGTATCTATCATGATCATCTTATTGCTTGTTGACATGGCCTACAATGATAGTGATAGTTATTATTCTATGAATGATGAAAGGGAGATCCTGGTAAGTTATTGCGATGAAGTGGTTGTGAGATACATATATTAGAACGGGAACTTCGAGAGTCGTCCTCTCTCTGCTCTCCTGGCTTTCTTTACTTGATTAATTCAAGAAGAACTCACTTTGTTACGAGATCAGAAGATTACATCATACAATGGCTGACCTTCCAACCCTTGACTGCTCTGGGTTCATCCACCAGTCCCCAGAGGACCAGTCCAAGTTCTGCAAAGCCTTGGCTGAGTCTTTCAGAGCTCACGGGTTTGTCAAGCTCATCAACACGGGCATCGACGTCAAGACGACCTCTGCATTGCTAGACTGGGTATGCCTGCCTCGCCGGACTCAAGATATCTCCCGTCGAGAGCTAACTTGTCGATTTCATGCCTAGTCGAACAAGTTCTTCTCCCTCCCGGCTGATGTCAAGGGGGATATATCCTGTATTCGCGGCCCGCACCCACAGAGAGGATGGAGCTGCGTCGGTTCCGAACAGACCTCTAAGCTCCGCAAGGAGAACGCGGTGAACGGCAACGCAAATGATTTAACTGACGCCCGAGTAAGTATGTCCTCCCACTTCGAGACCCCGGGATCTAACTTGAACAGGAACACTTCGACGCCGGGCCACCAGGTGACGAGCAGTATCCCAACAAGTGGCCGCAGGACCCGTCCTTCGCCAACTTCCAGCCATTCATTGAGAAGACCTACGCCAAGTGCCAGGAGGTTTCAATGAAGATCATGGCTGCCATGGAGGTTGGCCTCGGGCTCAAGAATGGAGAGCTCACCGAGCTCTGCAAAGATGCGGCCAGTGAGATTCGCATGAATCACTACCCGTCCATCGCCATCGAGAAGCTTTCCGAGGGTCTAGTCAAGCGTACCTGGCCACACACAGACTTTGGTATTGTCACGCTCCTGTTCCAGGACCAAGTCGGCGGCCTCGAGCTCGAGGACCGCAGCAACCCAGGCACGTTCGTGCCCGTGGCCCCGCCTGCTCGGAACGGCGAGATCGTGGTCAACATCAGCAACACGTTCGAGCGATGGACAAACAACGTCATCAGAGCCGGCGTGCACCAGGTGACGGTACCGCCGGCCTACAAAGGAGCGACGCAAGGGTCCGTGCCGCCGCGACATTCCTGCGTTTTCTTCTTCAAGGCCAGCCGCAACACGTCAGTTGGGCCGTTGTCGCACTTCGTCACCCAAGACAATCCAGCCCAGTACGACGACGTGACTGCGTTACAGTACCAGCAGCGGATGACGAAGGAGCTATACTAAGTAGCCCATCTCACCAAGATCGAATTGTATGGGATTACTTTGCATGACACAGACAGAAGTTTATAGACAGTATAGCTAAGTTAGACCTCAATAAACGCCCACTTCGGCCGGAATCATAGGTTGACCTGAAGGCCCGGTAACAACTCATACGCATTGATAAAACTTCCGAAATTGTATTATTGAATGAGGATTAAAATTGAGTTTTTCGCTTAACAGTGTTGGCTAAGCTTTTTAGCGTTTCTTCTAACCCGAACAAGGTCAATTCCATCTACGGGAGCGGAGATTATCCACTTCTTTCGCCCCAGCGCCGTAACTAGCGGCGGGTAGAGCCGCGCCCCGGGAACTTTGCTAGTAAACCATCGTCACGTATAATCGATACCTATTCTACAACATAATACCTAATGTGAAAGATGCATTCAGAATACTTAGGACCACCTTCGGAATTGAATAACGCTGCTGGCATTTCGTACCAGGGCAGTGAGTGGTAAAGATCATGAAAAAGAGGAGATCATGTAGAGAAAACCTTACGCCTGATGTACTGATTTGACAGAATGACATATAGGATACTCAGTCATGTAATTGGTACAGGCGGCCACGTATGAGGTAGGGTTTGAGGACGATCAGTAATATGAGTCTTTGGCTCTGTCACTTTTCGTGGCTTGTTACTCGACCCCTGAATCCACGTATCTCGTTGAGTGTTGTGCAGTTTATACGATAGAAACTAGGTCAATTGAATACCTAGAGTAAATATGAAGTGAGTGCTATAAAGTAAGTATCTACCTGCGGTAATAGTGTTCTGCAGAAAGAAGCAACCTCAGCGTAGCAGTGCCTGAAAATAACGACACCCTGATCTGTCTACGAAGTAAGTACAGGTGAGAGTACCCCTCCTCGTGTCGCGCTACTGCAGCCCTGGCAGTAGCTCCACGCACTATAAGCGGCACAGTGCCAGATCTCGATACGACATTGTCATGCATGCCATGCTTGTAGGTGGAGTGCCTGCATGCATCATGTTACCCAAGGTACGCTAGCCGATGACAACACGCATGTAACTGCATGTGCTGTACTGTAGGCAGTGCGCGGTACTGGGCAGTACTGGACTGTACCGCTCTGTACTTGCAGGACATTTGCAGCACAGGATCCAGACCGGTACCGGTACTAGTAGCGGTCGCCGTAGCGGCGTAGCCACCGGCCGTCGGTTAGGCATGTCCGTCCGAGTCTGTCAACCCCAACGCCGACAAGACTTATAACAAGACTTATATGCGGGCAGCCACCCGTTCATCACCGCAGCTGGCATGTTTCATCCTCACTCAACCTTCGCAGTTGTCTAGTGTCTGCAGCAACGCCATCCTCTCAAGACCCATTCCCTTGCATTGATTCGGTTTCCGTACGATACGCCTCGATCGTGGCGTTGTTAGGTGCCCATCCGGCGTCTGATCCTGTCATCCATCATGAGCTCTCCCATCTATAATACGGCCCAGGGCCTGCTATTGCGTCTAACCGACGAGACTGGTGCGCCACCCGCAGACATATCACATTTATCATATTACTACTAGAACTAACATGGAATGAGGCAGTGGCCTTCGAGTGTCAGTACTTGCGCAACCCTGCCAGCCTGTCTCATGGCATGTCCATCGACGTGTTGGTGAGGAAAACGCCAACGCCAGCCCTATTATTTCACGTAGCCCGCATTCAGCCCCCGGCCTTATCGGGTTGTATTGGTACGACGCCGCGCAGGAAACCCCTGAACCTCAGCGTGTGGCCGACGAGATAGCCCCCGCGGCGTTTTCTTTTCTCAAAGAGGCCCTCCACGACCTTTGCAAGGGACCCCCGGATTACGTGACTGGCATCAAGCTTCTCCTTCCCGCCAAGGACAGCTACGCCAGCCACAGCAACGCCATCGAGAGTCGCTTGAGGGGCTGCATCCTCGTCGACAAGGTCAAAAGCTTTATCGAGCCGCTACAGCACATCCAGGCAGCCACTCAGAGAGCGGACTCGCACGACATCCTCGTATTGTGCGGTGAAGCACTTGGCGGGGCTACAGTTAGGTCTCGCAACCCCTCCGAGATCAAGGAACAGCTTGCGCAGCTCGAGTCCGAGTTCGTAAACCGCCTTTCGTACGGCTGGCTCCTGGATAGACCGCTACTCCGCAGACGTCTCGCCTTCGTCCAAGGTCGGGCCGATGCAGAAGGTAGCATAGAGATGTGGCGTTCCGCCGTCGCGCTAGGGATCTCGCTTGTGATATTCGATGCGGCGGGTCATTGGATGCAGGACCCCGCTTAGTCCGATCTCCGTGAGGCATTCGTCCCCGTCGACATCGCCCCAGACCCGAGTCTGCACGAGCGACTTATCGAGGCCATCAAGGGATATGGCAAGCCGTTTGACGGAATAATGACAGTGAGCGATGCCCGACTACCTGCAGTGGCGCGTGTCGCAGAGGCCCTCGGGTTTACGACCAATCCGAGCGAGGCCATGACATCGCCGGCGACAAGTACCTTACCCGCAAGCTGGAGCCAAGCGCCTCTGAATCCTTCCAGTGCACAACCGTCGACCAGCTCCATGCTCGTCTTCGCGATTCCCAACTCCCGCCCGTGAAGTACCCCTTAATTGTAAAGCCATGCACCGGCTGGGGCAGCGAGTGCGTTAGCCGCGTCGACAGTGAGACCATGCTGATAGAGGCAGTCTCAAAAGCCTGCGCCCGCCATGAGGGTTCCGTCTTCGCCTCGCCGGGCTGCGTCGTAGAACCATACATCTCGGGCCCCGAGTTCGACGTCAACTTCGTGCTCTTCGAGGGAGAGATTCTCTTCTCCGAGATATCGGACGACTACCCCAGCCGCGGAAACAGCAACAGCGAGTCGGCCGACCCGTCCGCACGATATGACTTCCTCGAGACGCAAGTCGTCAGCTTCTCGCGGCTGCCCGCGGCGGAGAAATCCACGATTCGGAAGGAAATCCGGTCGAGCATCGTGCGACAGGGCTTCCGGCCCGGCGTCTTCCACTGCGAAGGACGTATGCAGGATTCGAGCGTTGAGTTCAGGCGTAGCCCGGCGACGGGCCACTTCGAGCTCGTCCCGGCGGACGCGTGCACAGGCGCGGAGCCGTCCGCGTACCTCGTCGAGAACAACGCTCGTCCGCCCGGGTATATGACGGCGACCATGGCCTGTCTAACATACGGGGTAGACTACTTTGCCCTACAGATGCTCTTCGCCCTCGGAGCGCAGGAAGTGGACAGGTTCAAGGGATTGGCGATGCCGTTCCGCGACGGCGCACAGTACTACAGCATGGTCCAGTACGTGTCGCCGACGCGTAGTGGCGTATTGCTGACAGAAGACCCGGGGAGGGACCTGCTCGAGCGATGCCCGGAGCTCGTGAGCGCTGACAACGTCGCTGTCTCGTGGTCGCCGCTGCGAAAGGGGGATAAAATCAAAGGGCCCGAGTCGAAGGAGGTCGCATGGCTCAGCCGATACATTGTGATGAGTCGACGATCGTTGACGCACCTGCTCGATCTTGGAAGCGAAATTGTAAAACAATTCCAATATGAGGTCACCGAGGAGGACATTGACTAGTTAGCCAGTATTGTGTTCGTTTTTACTCATAGCGAATGTGACTCTCCTGTTCATTGCACTACCCACATGGTTATGCAGTTAGCTACAGAATAATATAATTAGCTGGTACTTTTACATTCAATGAAGTACTTATTCAATACATATTTAATCATTGAATATCTATTTTCCTATTTATCATAACACTATATCAGCAAGAGCAAAAAATTAAAGGTCCGATTAGACAACGTTCTATCTTTGCGAGTCATGTGCCGGTATAGTGTTGCAATTCTGTTCCGTAGCAGTTTACTAAAGGACGAAGAACTCGCTATCAAGCCTCGGACTCGAACCCATGTCTTTTCGAACTTGACAAACTGTCACGGAACTTAACTGCAGCGCTATACTGGCCTCTAACTCGCAAAGGTAGGACGTTTTCAAGTCGGATACTTTGTCACGGTACTAACAATACTATATACCTAAGGCCAGGAAGGCACGGACTCTCGGCTGGGCTATGCAAACCTACAGATAAAATCAGGCACATGGAACTTCCCTCCTTGCGCAATAAAGACAAGTCTATTTTGGAGTCACTAGCAGCACTTCCACCCAGTGTTATAACACACTTAACTGTTTCTGTCTGCAGCTGCTCAGGTGGTAATTATATAGTGGAACCGTGACAGTCACCCTACCTACCCATCTATCTACCAGCCTGCCTATATACCTATTGCCTACGTGGGAATACCTACTGGTCTGTTCACTTATCTTGCGAAACCAATGATCTAAGCTTTCAAGGAAGCACCCAAGTCTCTGCTCCTTCTCTCTCTCCGCTTCCATCCCGTGATGTCTTTCTATACGCAAGCGGGCCTCTATTGGCGAAGTTGCACGCGCGATTCGGTCTAGCTAACTTGTCGCAAAATAGAACTGCAGCATTATACGAGTACATTCTAGTAAAAGGAGAACATTGTCGAGTCGAACACTTAAGCATCTGCAGCGAACTACATAGTACCGTGACATAACCGCTCGATCTAATACCGCGTACATAGCTGCCTAACTAAAGGATATATAACTCGATTCGGCCTTTTACTCTCACGGCTGTGTTGATGCCGCTTAGAGATGTATTGTTTTCAGCTGGTATCACTCCAACTTCTTTACTACATTCCATCGTTGCCACCAATGCTTAATTGATCTGAAGAGGTTTGATTTACTTACTAGCTAGCAGAGCTACTTACTCCCCCCCCTCAATGCTCATTGAACTACCTACCTACCTTGGATAGGCATGCTGCCGCTCGGATCACTAGGGTCTTAGAGCATGTCGACGATATCATCACTTCTTAGCCAAATAATTAATTGTAAAATATTCTTTCGGTTAGAATCTGTCGGAAAACAAAGTCCCACCCACCCTGCAGGGTGTCTTTATAACTATTTGCTCACATGTAAGAGGCTTCGCGCTAAAAGATATAAAAAGACTCCGAAATAAATTGATCATCTTCCCACACCCTGACGATCTTATCTGATTTACTCAGCCATATAGCCTTCATCCTAACCCACGCATAGCTGCTGCCCGCCTATCTAGGCACTCCGTGCATTAACCCCCCCCCCCCCCCCCGACAGGCGCCTACGGGCCTTCAGTTTGGAAGAACCCGACGTAGAAACCACGAGCACTGAAAATAATGATGCGTCTTGATGCTTACAGGCCGGATCTGGCATCTTATCATGTACTACTTGTTATATATCCCAGGTACAAGACAGATGAAGCTTGGCACGTCGCTAGCATCCGCAGAGAGGTCAGCGCAGTGACTTGTATAGTCTGGGACGAATGGGATGATAGCAACAGTAACAACAGCGACAGTACTAACAACACCGAAAACACTCGTCCTATTAATAAAACAAGATAAAAAAAGATTAAATATAGAATCTCTGAAAATTACATATAACAGAAAATGAAATCGTGAAAAAAAGAAATTTCAAACAATTGCATCAGCCGTGAATCGAACACGGGGCCCATCGATGGCAACGATGGATTTTACCACTAAACCACTGATGCTGTCCGGCCAGTCATGTGACATACTAGCTTCTCTCCAAACTCGACTCATACGGCTACTTTGCAGACCCCCCCTCAATAGAGCAAATTGACCTGTCGAATTAGATAGAATTTGGAAGATTCGACTATACTTCTCGCAACACCAGTTGCAAATATCTAGCTGGAATGAGCGCCATTCACTGATTCAAGAAGTAAGCGGTGCATAGCTGCGACAAGTGAACTTTGGAAATTCAATGTTGTCTCACGATGAGGAAACGTTAAGTGAACAGGCGGGATATAAAGTGAGACCTATATGAGCAAAGCGATAAGAGATCGAGCAATGTTGCGCGAAGAGTTTATGACAAGCAAATGCCGATGGGCCACAAGACAATGCTGAACCCCGCTATATTACGTTGTGCAAATGAAAATCATGACAAGTATTCATAGCATAACACGTCAATGCTTCAGACGAGAGTGAGATGACTCCCCGGCAACTTAGGCCAGGTGTCAGAGGTATCTTCATTGTTGTTCCTACTTATTTCCAGACGTTTTCCGTCTTGCGCCCCTTTCATGTTGAAAGCTCTATGCAAGTGATAGATATCTAGATCCCCGCCTAAAAAAAACCCACCGGGTATGTTGAAACCGTACGCCAATGCTGCCGAGCCCAATTTTCATGACACTGTCCGATGAGGGAATCATATGTCTCTAAACCCAACAACGCCGTTCGCAATGCAGAAAGAAGTTGATTCTCCCGCGGTATTTGAGAGAAGGTCTCTCACGGAAAGACATTATTACAAGGGGGAAGGAATTAAAACTTGAGCTCCTTGGGTTGTTCCCAGGTGAAGCTCTGGTTCGTACCGAAGTGACCGAATTTGGCGGTCTGGTTGTACAGAGGTTCAACCAGGTTGAGTTGCCTGGCAATGGGGCCGGGTCGCATGTCGAAGTTCGCCTTGACAATCTCAACAAGCTCTTCGGAGGTCTTCTCCGAGGTGCCGTACGAGTCTACGTAAATCGAACAAGGCTCGGCAACACCGATGGCGTAACTGAGCTGAACCAATGCTCGGCGAGCGAGCTTCGCGTTAACGAGAGACTTGGCAACCCATCGAGCGAGGTAGGCAGCCGACCTGTCGACTTTGCTGAAATCCTTTCCGGAGAAAGCACCACCACCGTGGGCACCCCAGCCACCGTAGGTATCGACGATGATCTTTCGGCCAGTGACACCAGCATCACCTTGAGGACCGCCAATGATGAACTGTCCGGAGGGTTGGAGCTGCGAGGTTGTTAGTTTACACCAATAAAGCCATCACGTTGAGATGGTTGCGATGACTTACGTGGAGAATGGTATCTTCGTCAATGTACTGGCTGGGGATAACGGGGTCGATGATCTTCGACTTGAGCTCCTTTCGAAGCTGCTCGGTGCTAATCTCAGGGCCGTGCTGCGCCGAGATGACGATAGTGTGGACGCGCAGAGGAACAACGGCACCGTTGTCGTGCTTGTACTCCATGGTGACTTGCGTCTTAGTGTCAGGGCGCAGCCAGGAGGCGGTGCCGTCGCGGCGGGCATCAGACATGGCCTTGTTCAGCCTGTGGGCGAGAAGGTGAGACAGGGGGTGCAGCTCGGGGGTCTCGTCGGTAGCATATCCGAACATGAGACCCTGGTCACCAGCACCTAGATCATCGAGAGCCTTGTCGACGTGGACACCTTGGGCAATGTCGGGGGACTGCTGCTCAATGCCGACCAAGACACTGCAGGTCTTGTAGTCGAAGCCCTTGTCGGACGAGTCGTAGCCGATATCCTTGATAGCGTCACGGACGACCTTCTGGTAGTCGATGGAGGCCTTGGTGGTGATCTCACCGAAGACCATGATCATACCGGTCTTGGTGGCAGTCTCGCAGGCGACCTTGGAGAGGGGGTCCTCCTTGAGGCAGGCATCGAGAATGGCGTCCGAGACCTGATCGCAAATCTTATCGGGGTGACCCTCACCGACGGATTCGGACTAGACGCCGGGATCAGTTAGCGACAATCGCTTCTCGCTGGGAGCAGGTGCGAAAAGGACGCGAGGGGGCAGATGGAGTGCAGACTTACGGTGAAGAGGAAAGCGCCGGCGTTCTTCGGCTGGCTGAAGTGGCTGGTTCCGTTTGTGGCAGGCATCGTGACGAGAGGAAAACGCACGACCGTCTAAAAGAGGAGGAGAGGGGTACCGCAATAGAAGAAGAGGAAGGAGAGAATGAAAAACCTTGCCAATGGCGGAGAGTATGCGTGTGTATGTGTGTGGGGGTATGGACAGAGAGAGAGAAAGAGATAGGAGGGAGAGAGAAGGAGAAGGAGGAAATGTGGGAGGGAAAAGAAAGACGAAGTTTTTAAAGACGAGATCGGTCGACAGCAGCGCAAGGAAGGAAGGAGAAACGCGGGACCTGGCTTATGTCCCCTCCTTCTCCTTATCCATAGCCGCCCCACTATTATGTGCCCCTCCATTGGAATGGCGCAATACCCCTTCAAGCTAGAGCCGCCGCTAGGCCCCATATGGGAGCAACTCCTTTGGTTCCTGGCCGATAACCGTATTTTTAACGTACTCCGTGTTCTGTTCTGCCATCCCTCTGGGCCGGTAACTATCAACCAACTTAGTGTCTACCTTACGGACAATATTGAGTTACCTACGCCTGTTTCTATGGAGCCGACCCATTCTACAATATCTGCTGAGGACCGGGAGCGGGGGTTTTCTCAATCCATGTCTCCATGCGTACTTTACAAAGGCTCCGGTTTCAATCCTACCACCCATATCCGTCCATCTCTGTGTGTATCTGTGTGTGTATGAGATATCCAAGTTAGCTGCCTTCAGTGGAAGCCGTGAGGTAAGCGGATCCTGCTACCTACTCGATGATATCGAGCCCCGTGTTTCTTCACAGTAATACTCGATTTCTGGCCTGTCACACGGGAAGAGCTCTCATGCACCTGTTTGGACAGGAAATCTGCTCTATGACATGATGATAGAATGCGTATCTCGTTAATCAGATCTCGTTGACCGTACAGGTTAGGTAGGTACCTAGGAGGCAGGTCCTGGTTGGTTCCCATATTATCATTTGCCGGCCGGTCTAGGAACACACGAGTGCAAAACATCGCATGTACCGACATCTCGTCTCTTGCCCCTCACTACCTTCGCCGTGGCCGACAGTATTTCGCCGTCCCGTCAGCCCGCAGCTGAGGATTCTCGCCGGCCCGCTAGTGTCGTGATGGTCATGCTTCGGACAAGCAATACACAGACCATGACCCATGGTTCTCGGTGAATACAGAGCGCATTACTAGTACTGCCAGGCGGTTTGTCAGCGCTTGCAGGCCAACTAGCTGCCAACCTTGTCTCTAGAGGGCGTGCCTTTGACACTCTTGTTGAACATCTATACCGTAAGGGACGAGTTTCGCCGGGCGGGGAACTGGAAGTGTGGTGTAATACAGCTAATCTGTCCGTCTGTCTGTGATCGGCTTCGGCTCCGGTAGTAATCCCGCAGCAACTCAATATCCAGTCCTTTACTGATTATCTCTTGATCACTTTATCTGCCCGAAGAGTCTGTTCACTGGAATTGCAAACATGCTTTGTTTTCGCTACGCTACAGACGTCAAATGCCCGTCAACGAAGTATAAATGCCCCTCCATTTTCGGTTGCGCAGCTGAAAGTTACATTGGATGGTCATATAACATGGTGCCAGCCATTGGCCGTTCTTACGCGTAAAGGAAGACTGGCCATGCCTGGCCGTGGAACCTTCCGGCTTTCGGGGCTTTTTATTCTCAACTGGTCGAGACCTCCGTAACCGCTGCCTTATTCGCAGGCAGTCGGAGTTCTTGCGATACCTAGGTACAACGATCCAGACTGTCTGTCTATGATCTGACTGTATCATGTCTGTAGGGCAGTCTGTGTGGCACCGAGTCCCGAAACGCTTACTACGCTACGTCCCCCGTCCTCTCTGACCAAGATGCGGATCAGCTAGGGATAGTCGAAGGAGCCGGTAGCATGGGCAATCAGACAAAATCATGATGAGCTTATAACTATTGGCGTTCAATTGAGTTCCAATTGGCGAGTTCGCGGTAAGCTATAAAATGTGGTGTTCAAGTATCGGCCCTCTGTGTCCGAAACGTCAACTGGAGTTCTCTACCTAATGCTGACTCGCCAACTAAAATTAAAATGTACCTACGTGTAAATGTTTTCGACGGGTAAGGTTTACGGTAGACGCATATGCATTCTTGCCCGGATGCACGAAATGCATAACCCCTCTTTCTGTCCCCTCCGACTTAGCTAACCCCGCTCTTATCCCTCGTCTGGCCAATGGGAAACACTGGAGCCGGACCCCTATTGCCGTACATTTTACCCCTCCAAAATGGCACCAATTTCGGCGCGGATAAAATCACCACAAGGCTGAAGAAGCGGCCCCCAGCTCCATCACGAAATCCTCGAGCCTCGCCCTCACCAACGTGTAACACCACCGAATCGGCCTCTCTGACCACTTTCCAGCCACAAATCACATCCAGGTGGATGCGAGATTCAGAAACTCTCGCTGGGTAGAGGTCCATTGCAGGTGCGGTGCATAATAACCTTATTGTGAATCACCGTCACCTCACCGTTTTGTATACATTTTATTTTACTCTCTTTTCGAATTGGCCGACTGGATTCGCTCGCTAGCATCACCTTCGACACCTCATAGAACCCCTCTCTCCCCCTCCGGAACAGACAAAGGAGAAAAGGAGAACTAGCTCCAAATTAGTTCGATCGCCATGAGTAAATTCGGCGTCATGGTGATGGGCCCAGCCGGCGCCGGCAAGGTTCGTGTCCCTGTCGCAACATCACCAATAAACTCCAAGCCACCACCACAAGCTCATCCGACGACGACGAGCTAACCAGACCCACCCGCGATGCCACAGTCCACATTCTGCGCGTCCCTCATCACCCACCTCCAGCTGAACCGGCGGTCCGCGTTCTACGTCAACCTCGACCCGGCGGCCGAGACGTTCGAGCACGCGCCCGACCTCGACATCAAGGACCTCATCTCGCTCGAGGACGTCATGGAGGAGATGGGCCTCGGCCCCAACGGCGGCCTCATCTACTGCTTCGAGTTCCTGATGGAGAACCTCGACTTCCTCACCGACGCCCTCGACCCGCTGACCGAGGAGTACCTCATCATCTTCGACATGCCGGGCCAGATCGAGCTGTACACGCACGTGCCCATCCTCCCCGCGCTCGTGCGCTTCCTCACGCGCGCCGGCTCCCTCGACGTCCGCCTGTGCGCCGCCTACCTGCTCGAGGCGACCTTCGTCGTCGACCGCGCCAAGTTCTTCGCGGGCACGCTGAGCGCCATGTCGGCCATGGTCATGCTCGAGGTGCCGCACATCAACGTGCTGTCCAAGATGGACCTCGTCAAGGACCAGGTGCGCAAGAAGGACCTCCGGCGCTTCGTCAACCCCGACAGCGGCCTGCTGGACGACGACCCGGCCGACGCCGCGCGGCGGGCCGCCGAGGGCGGGAGCAAGACCGCCGCGCAGGAGCGCGAGGAGGAGGAGGCCGCCGACCTCGCGGACAAGGACACGCTGATGCGCGGCGCCGGCTTCCGACGCCTCAACAAGGCCGTCGCGGGGCTCATCGAGAGCTTCAGCATGATCAGCTACCTCAAGCTTGACGTCCAGGACGAGGAGAGCGTCGGCGCCATCCTGAGCTACATCGACGACTGCATACAATACCACGAGGCGCAGGAGCCCAGGGAGTTGAAAGAAGACGAGATGGAGGGCGTGGAGGAGTGACGGGTGGGCATTACGAAGCAGATGCAGACAGAAGTGGAATCAGTCCTTGGCACACTGGGTACCGAGTGAGGGATGAAGACCGTGAGGGTGCTAGGTCGGAAAGTGTAGAATTTGCTTCACAAATCATTGCATAGCGCGGGCGTTACTTGGGTGGAGGGAAAAAAAGGATGCTCGGAATTTGGACTTTTTTTTTTTTTTTTTTTTCTTTCTTTCTTTTGATATTATTGATACCCCCGTCCTGCCCCTCTAGAACCAAAAAAATAAATAAATGAGACTGGGGTTACCAGTTATTCCCAAGAAGCAAACCGCTCGTCCGCAAGTCCTCGTGGCACTTATACCCTGCGAGAAGAGGAGAGGAATAAAAATAATAAAAACCGCACCAAAAAGCCGATGCCTCGGTATTCGTCATATCCATAGTCGTAATCACGTCATCCATGCGCCGCCAGCGGGATCCGTCACCTCAAACATGAACTTGCCCGCCGCCCCTTTCCATCTTACCCAGAACAGATACAATCAATCATCACCTGCCACTCCGCGTGCCGCTGTACCCGGCACTCCGGCCCGACCCCACGTGCGCCGCCCTGCCCCCGCCGAAACCGGCCCCGGCCCCGGCACCAGCGCGCGTCTGGGCGTCGTACTTGCGGTACTCGCTGAGCCAGATCTCCCTGACCATGGCGGCGTAGGCGAGGGACCGCCGGACGAGGAAGACGGCGTCGGCGACGACGGCCTCGGGCCCGCGGCGGACGAGGGCCATGACGGCGAGGCCGAGGGCGGCCCAGAGCAGGGCGCGCAGGGCGAGGCGGGCGAAGAAGGAGATGGTGCGCTGGACCCAGAGGAGCAGCTGGAAGGCGACGAAGACGAGGGCCAGCAGGAAGCCGAAGAAGACGATGTCGGGCGACTCCTGCAGGGCGCGGGCGCCGCGGTCCGCGAGCGGCGAGACGAGCGGCTGCAGGAGGAGCGCGGACCGCTGGAGCGCTAGGAGCAGGTGCGACGAGGCCGTGCGTAGCGTGCTCGTCGGGTGCAGAACGTGGTCGTGGAGGAGCTGGAGCGTCTGCTCGGGGAGGATGCCTGGGGGGTCTCTTTGTCAGTCTCGTCGTGTCGTGCCGCGTCGTGGGGCTTTTCGTCGTCTCGGAGATGGAGATGGAGATGGAGATGGGAAGGGGGCTCTCGGTATACGGACCTTGTAGGGCGCTGATGATCCAGGTGTCGTCGATCTCCATGTTTTCCCTCTCTTCACTGTTGTTTTAGGATAAGTTTCCTTGATGTATCCCGTTGGTGCTGTTATGCTTGTTGGTCTTTCTGTTGTCGTTGTTTACAAGTCGAAGCCAACTCCTCGCTTGTAGCTATAGGTCGAAGAGCACAATGGTACCAGCAGCACAAAGGACACGAGAAGCAAGGTTCCTGAAGCCTCTGGTGCAGCGTAGATGCGAGAGATACGTTCGCGTCTATGCCAGGGACCTCCTTCGTGAGTGTTCGTAGTGTGGCGTATAATCTTGGTGGCACACGGGTAAAGGTAAGGTACCTAAGGAGTACCAAGCGTGGCGGTTGATGCTGCTGAGGCGGGCTTTTGAGAGAACAGAGGGCTGAAATGGAGAAGCAGGCTAGGTGCAGGTGGGAGATGTTTCGTTTGTTGGTCGTGATAAGCTCTCGATGTTATCGTGTGAGCAAGCAAGGTTGCAATACCTAACGAGGTTACTTGGGGATTATTTTGGCTGTAAGGCGGCGCGTTGATCAGTTGAAGGGAAGCGGTGAGGGGGGTGTGGAGCCGCCCGTTAGTTTATACCCTGTACATGGCATTGGTACCTAAGTACTTTGTAGAAATTTGTTGATGTCGTGGCGTCATCTTGGCTCTGATAAATGCATAGACCTGATACTATCATAGCTCGCATGCAATTTACGACGTGCAACGGAAGAAAAGCACATTATAGAATACCTACATGGTCACATCTTGTTTTTCCTTTATTGTCATCAAACCCTCCGAGACGAGCCAGTTACGTATATCCTAAAAGGATGTATTCTGATTCAAGGCTCTGCCAGTTTCCTTGCAGAAGAGACAACGAGACAACGCTGTAGCAATTCATCCTACATGGTCATGATGTAAAGCTATGTGAGAATCTACCGATCTCATCATTGATAGCGAGCATATAAGGTACACCACACCGGTCATCTCCATAGAACATCACCTAGATGCTGGCAAGGAGCTTCGACAGCTTCGCAAAATTGGGCGAGCCGAGACCGGTGACGGGATCCCATCCCTTGGAAGCCTTGAAGCCCGTCGAGTTGCAGCCAGGGTTGCTGCCCACCGTCACGTCGTTGAACACCTCAGGGTGGGCGTACAGGACCGGGTTCACTGCGATGCTCTGAGTCAGCTATGGCTATTTCAAGTGCTGTCTGTTTGAGTTTTCAAAACATGAAGACGCTTCTGGGACACGGTCTGGGTACGAGTGAAAGGAACGACGGACGCTCCACGCGTCTTCTGCATCAAAGCGGGAGAAGGAAAAAGAAAATGGAAATGGGAGGAGAAGAATCCCGGAAAAGTACTCACCGAAGCCGAGAGTGGGCTTGTGTGCCTTGAGACGCTCCTCGTTGATCAGCGTGAGGACGGCTCCCCAGACGGGCGCCGACAGCGACGTGCCGCCAATGAGGTACCAATCGCCGCCGCCAAAGACAAGCTGGCGATCGCCGACGGCGCCGACGTCAGGATACGCGCGGCCAAGGCGGTTGTAGACACCCTTCTTGATATGCGAGAAGTCGCCGTCGCGCGGGAACTGGCTGTAGCTGGAGAAGGGGAGGGTCCTGCCGACCGTGTCCACGTACGTCTCCACGTGGAGCGCCTGGTACAGCGGCACCGGGAAGATGTTGCTGAAGCCTCCGCCGCTGGGGAACCGGGCCGTCGCCACCTCGTTGAGCTTCTCGTACGGCTTCTCGGCCGTGGCGTTCGAGAAGCGATCCCACTCGGTGCTGCCGACCGAGAGGACGTAGGGGCACGAGCTGGCGAAGTCGGGGTAGAAGACCTCGGAGCCGTCGGCCTTGATCGGGCAGTACTCGGCGTCGCCCACGCCGGAATCACCTGACGAGATGACGGTTGTGGTGCCTTGGAGGGCAAGCCTGGAGAGAGGTCCGTGGTTAGACGTATTCCAACTTCGGAAAGGAACCACGCGAGCTGGACGATCATGTGTTGCGGTCGATCCAGACTAGATACGAGGGACTCGGGACTTGAACTTACTTCAACCACTCGGCACACTGACGCTTCATGTAGTAATCCGGTAAGTCGGCCTCGCCGCCTCCATATGAGATAGAGATGACATTCGTCGGCTTGTAAACGCCGCACTGAAGCTTGCCCGTGTAACCGCCGGGGTTGTGGTCCGGGTACGTGGGATCCAGGCACTCGGGCTTGTCACAATTGCCCTTCTCGCCGAAGGCCGCAAAGTTGCAGTACGACCCGTCGATGGCGTCGAGGAACGTGTTCCAGAACCCGGTAAAGTCGTAGGTGTACTCGTAGTACTCGTCATCCGTCTGGTACATGACCGTGTTCTGCGGCCAGATGAGCGGCCAGGCAGAGTCGAGATCCAACGACGATTCAAGGCCGACTACGAGGGGGTAGATGGGCGATGGCGTCTCGATGGCTCCGATCGCCCCATCGATCAGGCGCTCCTCGGGATAGGTGCCAGTTGGGACTTTCAGGTCGCTGATACGAATTAGTTGCTGCATGGGAAGCGAATGTCATAAACACATACGGATAGAGAGTCTTGAAGAATACGTCCAGATCCTTCTTGCTGTAGTGGTCGTCCAAGCTTTCGAAAATGCCAAGCTCGTTGCCAGGGAACTTGGTCGAGCCCTTCGGGATGTTGTACTGCGCTACAATGTCGCATTAGCATCCCGGATTCAAGACCGGCAGACATCATTATCCTACCTCTGGTACACTCGGCGGTAACATAAAGCGAGCACGTAGTCGAGTTCGGCTCAGGGAATACCGGAAGCTTGGTGATGAACGGCCGCACATCGTTCTTGAAGCTGCGCTTCATCTTCTTCTCCTTCGCAGCATGCTGCCTCGAACGCAGGCGAGTGCCTGGGGTCACGTAGTCAACGTGCTCCTGGATCTTGGCGGGAATATGGTACGACTCGGTAGACATGTCACTGCCGCCGTCGGAGTGCTCCCACACGTAGAAGTCCGCGAACAAGAGGTCTTCCACCTCCCCTGCCGTCGCGTCGAATTGGATCCACTAAGCATCACCAGCATTAGCCTTTATTTATCGGTTGGACATTTCCCATTCTCAGTTAATTACCTGTTTGTTCGCCGACAGGGTGATGCGGTTGGCCGCGATGCCCGCGTCATGCAGCCAGTTTCGGACAGCATCAACACTGGAGTCGTGAGGTGCGAAGAAATCAATGACTTCCTGCGCGCTCAGATGCTTTCCGTAATTGGGAGACTCAGGGTTCGAACTAGAGGTCCATATTAGTCTTCAATCCCAGATGCTCGATGTGCACAGAACGTCTCTTACAGGTCCATCAACTTGTCGTGGCCAGCCTCCAGATTGGATTGCTTCAGGCCAATGCGCATGGGCAGCATAGCATCGGACGGCACCTTGGCCCTCTTCACCCACTTGCGGCCCCAGTGAGGAGCATGGCGCTCGTGAAGCGCATGAGTCGAAGGGACCTCACGCTTCACAGCGCCGTCACGAGCGACGACGGGGCTGGCCACGACCTCAAGGGCCAAGCCGGCCGCGAGGGCCGCGAGGAGCGATTTGTGCAGCATTTCTACTACCTAGGTATTCCAGAGCCCAAAGCTAACAGAAAAAGCCTAGAGAAACAAAGGCACCGAGGGACGGGACGCAGTCTCGCCAAGGTGCCCAGACCATTTATTTATAAGGATTCCCTCCCCCCTCCCACCACCGCGCTTCGGGCGAGCGTTATATCGCAATCCCTCGAGCAGCGTCATGTCGTCAGCATGCAGCGCGAATACCAGTGCAGGCATGGTAGACGGGCCTGGTTCGCCAGGTCTCTCTCAGCTGGGCAAGTTATCGCGACATCTTACTGGACGATTGCCTGTGAACAATTGACACTTGCCATGGGGATGCATACCATGGCGCCATCTCCCACTATCTCACCTTCTCTTTGTGGCTAGGACGAGCTCCAGGATAACGACCCAGATTCATCCATCTGCTGGTAGCGGTAAACAGTTCCAAATATGCCTACTAACACAAGGAAGCTATACTAGATGTCTTGTGTAGTATGATTGGCTTACACCATTCTAGATACCCTGTCGTCCCCAATATACACCAACCATCTGCTTCATTGATAGCGCTCTATCTCCATACACTATATCATAAGTACATTAACCCACTTGGCAGACGCCCTCACTACCACAAGCTGCCCACCTCCCGAACGAGCCAAGACGCTGGAGTCGTTGAAATCGTGGGGATCAAACGCCCGGAGTGCAGTTCAAGCTTTTCCAAGCCGCCTAGGAGCATTGGCATTGCAACTGTAAAAAGCTTGTCTCGACTACGGGCAGCAAACACCGGAGACTGGATACGCAGTGTACCTGCAAATACTTACCACACCAAAGAAAATGGATTTCACGCCCTTGGAGGGATGAGGAAGGTTGACGGCGTAGACGACGACACTAGATCTCGCAGGGAATCTGGTAGCAATTCCTGACCTAGCGAACAACCTAGGTTAAGTGCTTAAGGCAGTCTAGTGCAGAACGCAAACATACCCCTGAATCACACGCCGCGCGAGGGCTCCGATAGGTTAGTTCCCCTGACCAGAGCCCTGACTAAGTGACTAATTACGCCTACACGACTACACTACCGTACGGAGGAGGTCGCCCGCGTGTACTAACGTCGATAAGTGTAGTCTGTTCTAGGACTCCAGTGTACACCTCCTCCAGGATTCTAAAGGTTAGCGCCAGTTTAAGGGCCATAATTTACCTAATTCAGCTTACGCCTCATAGAATCAAGCCCTGTCAAAGCCTCATATATCCCCGGCCATGCCCTGGTTCAGATCATCAACCCCTTGTAAAATAGAATTACAGGTACCCGCACATATAATTCTGGTGAATATATACACTTTTTAAACTTGGTAGAGGTGGGGCTAAATCAGCGCTAACCTTTAGAATCCTGGAGGAGGTGTAATCTCTATAGATGCTAGGTTAGGTTAGTGTAATCCGATCTAGATCCCCAACTGCTCGTTCGTCACATAATGCGCCCCCCCAGCGCACCGGAACCCGCCGGCCTGGGCAATCCACTCGAATCCGGCCGGGCACACGCCCATCCGCTTCAATCTCATCTTCGCCTCTAGCTCCTTCTTCATCCGCTCTTCGCTCTCCCTCCGTTCCCGCTCCGCCAGGTCGTGCTCGACCCGGACGAGCTCGAGCACGCGCAAGGCCTCGCGACGAGCGGCGTCCGCGTCGTCTTGTGGCCCGCGCTTGAGGAGGTCCTCCTCTCGTGCGCGCACTGCCCGTTCGAGCGAGGCCGCTTTCTGGCGGGCGGCCGCGAGCGCGCGTCCCCGCTTCTCGGCCGCTTCCTTGTCGCGCTGGAGTTGCTGCCAGACCTCGTCCGAGACCCCGGCATCCCGGCGCGTCACCGCCGCATCCGGCTTTCGTCTCGCGGTTGCATCCTCCCCCTCCTCCTCCTCCGGCGATGAACTCTCCTTAACTTCCGATTCCGCTACCGTCTCCATGGTAATTGCGGTCGAAACTGCGGGGCGCGGCGGCGGCTCTCTATAGTCGAGTTGCGTCTGGGCGGGTAACGGGGCGGTGCTTTGATGAGAGGAACGCGAAGCCACGGCCCTGCTGCTTCGCTCTCTGATCATGTTGTCGATGGCGTCTAGCACGGCGTCCTCGGTGACGACTTTCGTGGGCTGTTCTATTTTCGTCTTCGCCTTGATCGTCCTCGCGAATATCGACTTGGCCAGCGTCTGCACGTCGCGCGCGTTGCCCCACGACGGCGTCTCGGCCAGCGTGCGGAAAAGGCTCAGCAGCTTGCCGTCGAGCGTGGGCGAAGCCTCTAACCTCGTCGTGTCTAGCTTCTTCGCCACAAGACACTGCAGGAGTAGATCGCGGCAGTGTCTCGGCGGCATGTGGTGGAACGAGATCGTCTCCGGGAACCGGCTGGTCAGGCCGGGATTCTGATTCATCAGGCGGTTGATGTCGTCGTCGTACCCGGCCAGGATGACTAGGATCTTGTTCTGGTAGCGCTCCTTCGTCAGGCAGTCGACAATCTCGTCCATCGACTCCTTCGCGAAGGCGCCCTCCGCCAGCCTGTACGCCTCGTCGACGAAGAGGACGCGGCCGAGCGCCTCGTCGAACTTCTTCTGCACCTTGGGTCCCGTCTGGCCCACGTATTGCCCGATTAGGTCGGTGGCGGAGCACTCCACCACTTTGGCATCGGCGAGAAGCCCCAGATCGTAGTAGACTTTGCCCATTTTTCTTGCCGTGCTGGTCTTCCCCGTGCCTGTGATATGTCAGTTTCTGGTCCATGTGTCCATCTAGGATATAATTATCTCACCGGGTGGTCCGCGAAATAAGACGCCGAAGGGAATCTGTGAACGGATTTCGGCTTCGGAAAAGTCTAGCCCCTTCATGCTCTGGACCTGCTGTTGGTATCCCTCTAGTTGCTCGATGATGTCCTCGCACCCCACCACATCTCTAAACAGCATTTTAATGTTGGTCGAGGCTCTCTCTAGCCTGTTGAACTCGGGGTCTACGTCCTGCGGCTCAAGCCAATCTTTCTTGCTCGGCCCAATTGCCTCGGCCAGACGCTTCTGCTGACGCTCCTTGGCCTGGTCGAGGATAATGTCGACTTCGCCGGCGTTGCCAAAGTTCGGGCGGCTGCGCGCGCGCCCGAGGACGGAGATAAAAGCCTGCTTGGCCAGTTCTCCGGCTCGGAATCCCTGTTGCTCGAGCTTGAGGTCCAGGATGCTTCGGAGCTCCGAGTCGTCATAGTCCTCGAAGACGAATGCCGACGTCATGGGGAACCGTCGCGCTAAGCCGGGATTGACTCTCTGGAACATGTCTTCCATCTGTCCTGAGTAGCCGAGAAGGAGCACGCATCTGTCCTCTAGAGAGGTAGATTGCACCTCGGCGACGATCGTGTCGATAACAGCAGTCTTGTAAGGATCGCTAGCTCCCCCGCTCTCAGGTGTTCCGCTAGCGAGCATGTACGCTTCGTCAATGATGAGCACCTTGCCTTTCGTCGCCTCCAGGATCGCCTTCGTGTTCTTCTCGGACTGCCCTAGAGCACTGCCGACGAAATCAGCCGGGTTCTTGACGACGACTTCGCCGTTGCTGAGGAGGCCCAGTGCCGCTAGGATCTTGCCATATAGCTTGGCAACTGTGGTCTTGCCTGTCCCCGGGTTCCCTACGAAGACCTTGTTGAGAGAACACTCTATAAGCGGCTGCTCGTTGAGCTCTCGCTCGTAGTTGGCTTGGAGGCGATCAACTAGTACTTGTATGGACTGCTTCACGGACTTCAGCCCGATCATTTCCTGGAGCTTCTGCCAGTCCTTGTTGGAAGATATCGCGCGGCTGGGCTCGGGGCCTATAATGTCGATCTTTTTCAGCAGGAGATCATCTGGGGTCTCCCCCCTTTGTCTGCTCTTGTGCAGTCGGTCTGCCTGCCTTCGGAGCAAGGTGGATAGAACATTGTGGACTTCCCGCGCATTGCCGAAACCCTCCCGGCCACGACCGCGACCGACACGCCGCGATGCGATCCGCATGTAAAGCCCGCCGGCGCCACCTTCAATCTTCATACGGCCAGAGTACTTCCTCTCGAGCTCGCTCTGCATGATCCGCAGCAGCTCGCCGTCCTCGTAGTCCTCGAAATCCAGGCGAATCGGGACGCGGCTCGGGATCCCCGGGTTGTGCGTGAAGAACGCCTCCATCTGCTTGCGGTAGCCGGCGAAGACGAAGACAATCTTGCCGGTGCAGTTCTCGATCTCCGCGAGCAGGAAGTCGAGGACCTGGGAGCCGCCGGCTGAAGAGCTCCCGACGATCTGGTACGCCTCGTCGAGGAAGAACACCCCGCCGCCTTTCTGTAGGAGGTTGTCTAGCAACGCCTGCGCGCCCTGGATGCCGTCGTGCGCGAGGCGCGAACCGGTCGTCTCTTCGAAGTGGCTGCCCGGAATGGCCCCCATCGAGGAAAGGAACTGGCCATAGAGCCGCGCGACTGTGGTCTTGCCTGCTGAGTGTTAGTATAAAGACAAACAAAACCAGGCCGCTTGCGCGCAAGCTTACCAGTTCCGGGGTTCCCGAGCAAAGCCGCTCCAAACCTGTCGCCTTTGAGGTCGACCCCCTGTCGCACGGCGGTGTCGACCCTGGCTTTGATGTTGAGGAACTCCTTCTTGACGGTCTCGAGCCCGATCATCTGCATGAGAGAATCAAGAGCCTCGTTGGAGGCTAAGTCCATGTCTTTCTGTTGCTGCCAGTCGCTCTCGGCCGAGGATTGTTGATGAATGGGAGCCGGTCCAGCATCCTCCGTTTTTGAGACGTCTGGATCACTGTCACCCTCCGCCTCGTAGTTTTCAGGCCGTGCCAGCTCTCCATCCGGTGCATGCAGATGTTGATCGGCCTGTGTTCGAGAAAGCTCCTTAGCATTTGAATCTCCATGATTGGAATTCGCCTCAATCCCAGCAGCTCTAGAGATCTCCCTAGGTTGGGTCTGAGCAGGCGCATTTAAAATCTTCTGGGCTTCTTTAGTCACGCGCGTGAGCTCGGCTTGGTGCTGGCGAAGAGTCTGCTCGCGCAGCTGTTGTTCTCTGTGGTCCTTGATGACCTGTTGCTGGCGCGCGAGGTCGTCTCTCACGGCAGCGAGTTGTTTCGCGTAAGCTCGCTGCCTTGCCTGTCGTTCAAGCTCGAGTTCCTTGTCCCTGCGAGCCTTGCGTTCCTTCTCCTCCTTCTCTAGTCGACAAGTCTGGCACGGAGGCGGCCGTTTGTCAGAGCACTGCCATACCAGCGGGTGCCCATTGGCGCAGATATCCCTCAGGGTTTCGCTGCATGGGATCCCAACGTGGTTGACTCGGATGTGACACCGTTTTGGGCAGGTGTGTTTCCCGCAGGACAGTAACTCCGGGCCTAGGCGGGTACATCAGCTGCGAGTCGAATTATTCCGAGTTTAATCGCTACTTACAAGGCTCAGCGCAGCCCCCGTCTGGGCAGTGTAGGTCGAAACTGTGCAATGTAATATCTTAGTAAATATGCTTCAGAAGTAAAAACCAAAGAATCCAAGAATAATGGGAAGGGGGGCGATGACGCCAGAAGAGGGAGATAACCTAGAGCTTGAACAGACTTACTCATCAGGAGAACATATAGTTGCAACGCGATCAAGGTGCTTCTCACACCTAACGGGAAAGCCGTCGTAAATGCTACCGCTCGACTTCAAATGGTCAAACAGTCTCGTCCACTCATCCCGACCCTTAGCGGCTCCCATAAACGTCTCCGCGTTTCCAATCATGACCAACGCGTTCCGCGCCCTGGATACGAGGACATTCAGGCGCTCGGGCGCGGCCATGAAACCAATCTCCCCGTGATCATTGCTCCTGGTGAGGGACGCTATGACAATGTCGCTCTCCTCGCCCTGATAGTTGTCTATGGTGGACAGTCGGATCGGTCTCTTGTTGACATCCGCGCTTGCCGCTGGCAATATGCCGGCCTCCACGAGGTCGTGGCTGTCGAAGTCGCTCAATATCGGGTCGTGGTCCTGACTCAGCCTCTCCCTCAGTAATGATAATTGCCCCTGTTTGAAAAAGTTTTAGCCATTAATATCGCAACATACAGGCGTTGAAGTGTGGGATACGCACGAGATAAGGGGTCAAGATGACGATGTTGTCGGTCTTGTAATTTTGCTGGCCTAGATATCGAACGCATTTCAGAACCATGTCCACTTCGTGCTCGTTCTGCTTGCTCGACTTCATGGTGGGATCCCACTTGTCGAGGAGAGCATTGTCCCCAACCTCTGGGTGGCTGTGGTTGACGAAGAAGACGTCTTTCTGGAATCCAAGCAAGTGAGGGCGGTTACTGGTATTAGGAGCGTCGCGCAATTCCGGATAGTTGTGCCTGATGAGCTTGGAGATCTCTGGACGCATCCGGTGTTGACTCAGCAGGGTGCAGCTTGGACGACCCTGGAGGACGAGCCTCTCGAACAGGGATCGGTTCAGGTCATACCCGCTCCCGGCTTCGACGCTCAGCTTGAAGTTCTTCGCTTTTGGGCGCAGCTGTTTGTGGTCGCCTATCTGGATCAGTTGTTTCGTCGTCGCTCCCATGGCTGCCAGGATGTGGCTTTCGAGTATCTCGCCCGCCTCCTCGACGATGATGACGCCGGGCGCGGCTGATTGGATCTCAGAGGCGTACATGGAGGCAGCAGTAGTCGTACACGCTATTATCCTTTTGCTCTTGAGTATGTGCTCCGTCTTCTCCTTTCGCAAGCTCTGGAGTATCTTCTGGAATTTGTTGAAGTCTTTTATGAGTCTTGTCAGCTCTTGCAGTCTATCCCGTATAATGTCGGTCTCCCACTGATTAATCTTAGCGAGGCGGTCGGCCTTGGGTAGCTGCCATACGCTGCCGCAATCAGACTCCGATTTAATCTGAGTAAATGCGCCAGCACCCTTCCCGCTCTCCCATCTCTGAAGCAGATACTCTGGCTGCATCTCGCGACCCTTTCGCCCCACGACGGTCTCGCCTTCGTTTCCCTCGGGCACCGACAACGCATCGTAGAAGTGGCCATCTTCCCGAGAAAATTGAAGATGCTGCAATATCTGGTCGGAAGAGATTGCAGATTGGAAGAAAATGTCACGGTGTTCGGCGATCTGCTCGAGGAGACGGTCCATGTGAGCTTTATGAAAGTCGATCAGCTCATAACGGTCCCTTCTTCGCCTCATACCTGGATCATTTTGGTCCTTTAGCTGAAGCGGTGCTGTTCGGAGAGTACTTTTAGACCCTAATCGCACGATCTTATTGCCGTCGATACCAATATCCATCAGGTCCTCTAGGAACTGATCCAGGGCATGATTGGTGAACGACATGACTAGCAGGGTCTCATCAGTGTTGTCGAGAAGTACCTTCGTCAAAAGCGCGCCAACTAATGATTTCCCGGTCCCTATTTTAGATTTAGTACAGTGGCAATTCTGCTTGGCAAGGGACTTGGTTAAGACGTACCTGGCGGACCTTGAATGAGGCTGACCTGATAGGATAACCCGTGAATAAGAGCTTGAACCTGAGATGGATCCAAAGACACCGGCCTCGACAGACCAAGAAGTTGTTGAAGATCTGCCGTGCGAGTTTGCATCTCTTGCAGAGATTGTATAATTTCCTTAGGGAAGAGGGGCGATTCCTGCGGAGTTTCCGACAAGCCAAGGATATCGTTTGCAAGCTCAATCTCTGTCTTGCGCTGGAGTCTCTCGAGTATCGGCTCATAGGCAAAAACAGGAGTAGAGAGCTGAAGATAATCGAGCGGCCCTTCTTTAAGCGCAAGCAGTATCTGCTCCAGCGAATCCGACCCCGTGACGCGAAGATACACCCGTGGTGGGTTGCGCGCGAGCTCATCCTCGTTCCTCTCAACGGTCGTGAATCCCAGGACATCGCTACCTTTGAGGAGGCACCCAAAGCTCTGGTGTCGGAGGAATTGCGGCACTCGTTTCAGGACCTTCTTCCTGTTTTCCTCGGTATTGGCGCCTTGTATACTCAGCTTCGCGCTGAGCATATCGTCCTGGCATTCAAGCACGAGGGTGAAGGGGCGCTCTCTATTCATCCCGGCCTGATCGAAGTCTACGAAGGAAAGATTTGGGATGAACGTGTTCCGGAAGCCTCGCTTCCGCGATCTGGTGGTCACGTTCCGAAATTCCTCTTGCATGTCCCCGATCATGTCACCTCTCAACAGACGGAATTGATTGCCGAGATGCATTGATGGGCGGTCCGGCGCTTCGGCATCTGCGATGGAAGAGGCGTGGAGATAAAACGGCCACTCCCTTGACAGTAGCTCGTCGCGTGTCGGGAGAATGGCGATGTCCCGGTAATTGGTGAAGTCATTGTCGTGGCGGCCCCCGGGGCGGAGTGCGCTGAGAGAATCCAAATCTGAGCCGGGTGCAGAAGATGGTATTAATAGAGCTTTTACCTGGCCCATTAGTCGCTCGATCTTTGGCGAGCTCGATGCAAAAGGGGGCGAGCCATCCCGCAGCAAAGACTCCGCCGTGGCCCTGAAGTCACTTGATTGATCAGACGGCAGGGCTACGAGTTGCAGTAAAAGCCATGCGAACCCCTCCAAAGCTTTGGTGTTCAATTTGTTGTTTCTGGCATTCCGGAGGAGCCTTTCCCAGAATAGGGGAGGGTCAACGATAACCCATATGATTTGGCTGAGGAGTTCTCCATCGCACATCCTCTTGAGTTCCTTCCAGCTACATGTTAGGATCGATAAGCATCGCACGGAATGGGGGAAAGCGGCAGAGAAGGGGGCGTATTATGAGGGAGAAAAATTATATAAGGGCATCTCACTGGGTCTTCAAGATAGGCCAGCAAATTTGAAACACCGTTGTTCATAAAATCAGGCGAATCACTGCTGGTCAGTGCCTTGTGCAAGGCCTCCTGCCCGGCCTTCGAAGAGGCCAGTCTCTCCAGGCATGTCGTCTTATCTGTCTGCGACAAGATGCTCTCAAGAAAATCGCGGGTATTTCTGCTTGGGTCGAATTTCCAGTATCCCTTGAGAATATTGTAGAAGACCCTTTCAAGATACTGAGGACGGCCCTGCTCAAAATTATTGTTGGCGCCCGTAATCCGGTGTTGAGCTGGGCGTCTATTTGGGGCCCGAGCAGCCCTTTGGGTTACCATAGCTTCCCTATTGGCTAGAGCGGCGGTATTTTATCGAGGACCCCAAAAGCAGGACTTCAGGTAGGATGGAAATACCTAGTTGAAGGATGATGAGAAGCTTCCAGCGGGGGTTGGGGGTTTTAGCATGCGGGGATAGAAGGGCAAGAGGGCGAGTTCAGTTCCTCAGAGCACTGTTTCAAATCGTTTGCTCGCCTAGATAGTCCCCGACGAATCAGCCGGCAACATGCATACTTCTCTGAACGCAGCACTGCCTCCATCCTGCATATGCATGTTTAGCGTAGCCAACAGGCTGAGAGACGGCTCATGTAATTGTGATAGGTACCTCACGGCTACAAGAACAGCGAATATGGGTAGTATTGAGAAAAGCCACTCTTGGTTATGTCTCAACTAGTAGGTTCCATTCGATATGAGAAGCCGGCTTTCATGCACAATGACCACAATATCCGCATTCGGCGCTACACGCGGTATAGTCAAACGAGAAGTCAGGCTCGGAGCCGTCAGACCCCTCAAAAGATAACCGTGCCGATGGATACGCCTCGCTGCCTTCGTCGCTATCTTCGTCACTTTCTTCACTATTGGTCAAACGCACGGGACTCCGTCCTGGCCCTGCGGCCCAACGATCCCTCCATGAACTTGGGAGGGCCTGGCTTGCGGTCTCTGTTCGTTCCCTGAGTTGTAGCGGCCCAGTTCCCGCTCGACGGATTTCCAGCTTCAGATGGCTTGACCGTCTGACCTCGGTGATTAGCTGACGTAGTGTCGAAGCGAACATCTTCAGCTCATCTTGATGTTCTATTTCCCATTCAGCCAGCTCCTGGCAAACATCGGTGACGTGAACATCTTGGAAGCTCCCACGGTCGTGATATGCAGTGATGAACTGTGGGATCTGTCGAACCCAGAGACGAGGAAGATGGTCGTTCTTCTGGATTGCCATGGTGGCCTTGGACTTTGTCTTGATCTCCAGGACCGAGCCTTGAGGCACAATCATACCGGCTTCGCGTAAAACTATTGAATCCGGAGCTGGCGAAGGCAACCGAACTTCCGGCTTGGCGACAAGTGTCTCATGGCCATCGTAGCGGGGCAGGTAGCCGTCGCACTCGAAGCGGACAAGACACTTCAAGCCGGCGAAGTCGTAAGATACAACTCGCTGGTGGGATTCCGTTTTTCCGCTGTCGGGGTCGCTCGACGTAAAAGCCTTCAAAAACGAATGACCATAGCCACGAACGTCAGGTATCACGTCACTCTTGTGGTTACGAATAAGGAATAGAGTATTGCCGACCAGCTCCGTATCGAGGCGGAACGTTGAGTCGATGGATCGGGCAAATCGCAAGATGTCTCCTAGCGAGCTTGCGCAGCCCATGACGTCTATGCTCGCAGGATCGAATGCCTCGTTCAGGGCAAACAGTGCCTGCACAGCTGGTTGGATCGGGTAGTCAGGGAAACGCGCACCATTCTGATCACGCAGATAGTCGCCATGATCACCGGGAAGCCGGCAAGGTAGCGGAGGCGGCCTCCAAGTAGGGGGTTGGCCTAAATGAGATACCGATCAGTTTTCCGAATCAACACAACACGTCGATTTGACACCCCGGGATAGCACACCTGGTACAATCACCTGACGCGGCTTCTCGTCGTTCAACGAATATGAGGCCGCATACGCGCAATTCGTAACGCGTGCCTCCACTGCGCCTACAGCCGAACTGGTAATGCCCTCCAGAGTGACCTCCGCGACCAGGCGTCCGAGCGGTTTCTCATCATCCTTCTTGATGATTTGATCTCTACCCTGACGCCAGCTACCGCTACTGCGCCAAGAGCCACGGAATGAACTCGCCCCTCGCTGTCGTAAGTGTGATAGGTCACCGTGTAGCATTGCGAATATCTGATTCTATCACCTAGGTAGATTGAGGGATTGAGGGATTGAGGGATTGAGGGTCAATGGCGACGTGGTTTGTTGTTTCTTGAAGGGCAAAGCCAGTCAGATTAACTTATAATCCACGCTTGGTATGATATGCCAAACGTTAGGCCACGGAGGATACCTGTCGGAACAGTTGATGCATGTCGCACGTTGGTACATGCTTGGCAGCATCCTGCATCGTCTCGTTGGAACAGCACATTCGTCACCAAACGAGGTGCCTATCCCAGGCTGCCTTACCTACCTGGTACTCTTGACCACCATGGAATTCATGGCGTATACACGTAGCGTATCAAATCGGACGACGAAGCATCGTGGTTGGTGTATACAGCAGCCACAGCGACATAATCGTAAGCCGGCACATGACTGAAGCACACACACACAAACCAAAGCCGTCTCTCATAAGGTCTCAGGACGTAGTGAGGGGAAGACATACATGGTGTCCTGCAGCCACAGCCCTCTGTCTGTTTCTTCTCCTCACTACAACCCACCCCCGCAGGCGTCTACGGCTTGTGTACATTGAATCGGCAATATGGTATAATGTTGTTGCCTGCAGTCTACCTCCTAAGTAGCAACGAGCATCGATGAAGGCAGACAATCAATCATCGACACCCATGGGAATCCCCGGGGATGTTCCTCAAGCCCTCACTACGTTTGATAATATCTCTTGTGATACGACGCTGCGCTGGCCCGTAGGAGCCGTACATGGGGAAGGATAAAGACAGCGAGCTCAGAGGTCGGAAATATACTACACCGACAGCTCTGTTGCCACTGGTACTGCTGAGTGTGATTAGATAGAGTAGGTAGGTAGGTAGCGAGGTTAGCAAATGGTGTCAAATCTCCTAGGTCAAAGGTAGAGTAAGGTAGTTGAGGTGGTAACATATACTTTGTAAGAAGTGTGCGGTTCGCGATTCCAAGGCGGACATGGTCATGGGAAAAGGGACCTGCCGATATGGGCAGCGCGTTTTATCCCCGCCAATCGGCAGCTTCCCACGGTGGTGGGCCACACAGTGCTCCTTGTCGGCACTTCAAGTACAGTGATTATCAGTTAACTGCACTGTCTTGTCTGGACTAGGTACCTAGGTACTGGTTTGTATACGTAGCTTATTTGACACATGAGCTTTCAGCTGTGACGGTCTTCAGCACTACCTCACTTCTCAGGAATGTCCCAGCCCCCCTCATAGATGCGGCACTACGTTACCTTATACATTTAGTACTGAGGAGAGAAAAAAGAAGTCAAGCAAGACATTGACCAGATATAGATATATATCAAGTCTATGTCTGGATAGGTGTGCTAGCCAGAGCTGAGAAGGGAGTCTGGCTAAATGGATTCAGATCCCGGCGAACACACTGACTGCACTTCGCCGTAGTGCACATCATCGCGCACTTCTTTTGAGCTGAGTAATAGACTTGGATGCCCTTTTACTGTAGTACACCAGCAGAGAAGATATTAGACTAATAAGAATAAGTGATAATTAGAAAATGGAGAAGACAGATATCTACTCATATGGCCACGACAGTAGTCTTGGTATGAGGATTAGCAGTCCAATTTCTTAAATTGTTCAACGCCAGATATTATAAAAACTCGCCCGCCATGCTTTAATAAACAATATTTATACATCGACTTTAACATCTTATTGCGGCGAAACCTAAGAGAAAAATATTTAGCGGAACACGCAAACACGTCAACAGATGATTTCAGTCATAGGGGCATCGTCATTCATTGTCGGCTTCTTAGAGTACCTATATAAGCAAAAAATACTAATAGCTGTGAACCGGCGTTCGTTAACAACTAAAAGGGAAAATCGAATTGATGCGTAGCGATGGACCTGTGTGCCATAATTCTTGAAGCAAGAAGTCAAAATAGTGTTGTCATCAGTAAGATGAGCCTGCCTTTAGTCAGAGCGGAAAAGGGGCATCCAATGTCGGCTGTCGAGCTTTGTGTAACGCTCCAATATTATCGATTCCTCGTCTAGCACCTATAGGGGGGAGGGCCATAGTTTTATAGTCCTACCTAGATTTATACCTCATTACAGGCACTCATTTTCCCCGCTCTGATACAACACTGCAGGACTTGTTCCTCCTTTCTATAGTAATGCCTACCTATTATTGCAAGCAGCACTTGTCAAAACAGGGGTGGGGAGGAGGGGGGCTAAATAATAATCCGTATATTTATGTTGCATTGGATTAGCCGCCGTGGCGGCGGCTGTGCCTGGCCATTGCATTAAGGAGTGCTTATTATATCTGGATTCCTGCAAGAGAGCAAAAAACGACCTACCTAAAAGAGTCGTTTCAAATAATAGCATTGGCCCCGGGACATATAAGGTTGATAATTCTCTTCGACTAATCAAATGAGACGGCCCGTTACATTTGTGCGCCCCTCCCCCGCTCAGCTCAGGGGGACAGCCACTTTGCGTGTAACGACGAGAGCGTCGCTTCACGACCACATCCGAGATGAGTGTAGGTAGATAGAGGCCAATTGGGGGCAAATGGCGACCTTTGCAAATCGTTTCTCGAAAGGGGAGGAGAGTAGGTATTTGCTCTTCGCATATCATGCATAACGTCTAACATAGGCATCTATCTCGACTTGAAGGCGGGTTTCCATCCTCCTTTTTACTCTTTTCCGACACGCTGAGCGCAATTACACCAGCTAACAGTAGATATTAGACATCACATCAGGTTAGGCGGTGTCTACTCTCATGTTCTTCTATCCGCCGCGATGGATTTCAACCTCGGGGTTCTGACGACCAGTTTCACGCCCGCTTTCGATTGCAACTCCTACGTCTCCGGTCTCATCTACACCCAGACCGTGGTCGAAAACGGCACGACCAACACTGTCAAACACAAGTACCACACGCTCGGCCTGAACAATACGTCGCTATGTTATCCTCCGTATTACCACGTAGGAACGGGGTTCTATTACTCTCCTGCCATGTGTCCGTCCGGCTGGCATGCGGCATGCGGCAACTTCGGAAGCGGGAGCATTCCGGAGACTCGCGCGACGTGTTGTCCATCGTAAGTCCGGCAGCAATTAGTACCAACTCGGGCCGGCGATCGGACTGACTAACGACGACTCTATCAGAGGGTATAGCTGTATAGACCCGCCACAGGAAACGGAAACATGGTCGACACTTTCGTGCATCTCATACGCGCAGTCTACCATCTTCGTTACCGTCCCGGATGATGACTACCAGGTGTGGGACAGGGTGGTCCAGCTCCAACCGATCATCAACGCCGGCGCGATCAACGTGCGATGGCAGCCAACCGACTTTGTCTCCACGACTCCTTCGACCTCTCCGCCCTCCACGCCCGCACCAGCTTCTTCCTCCTCGTCGCTCACAACCCCGTCGCCCACGACTCCGCCGCCCACGAAGCCGCCGATGACCTCCGAATCTCCGCCGCCCCCGTCGAGACAAGAGCTCTCAACGGGCGCAAAGATAGCCATAGGCGTGGGCGTGGGCGGAGGCGCCCTGCTGATCCTCGCGATAGCGAGCGCGCTGTATTTCCTGCTCGCGAGGCGAAGGCGACGCAAGGGCGAGGGTGGGGTTGGGCAGACGTCCCCGACAAGCGAAAGCGATACGTCTAATAACGGCAACAACAACACAGACCCGACAAAGCCCCGAGAAGCCTACGCGGAAGCGTGGGCCATGTACCAGGCCGAGCTGCAGACCGCGGAGAACACCCACGAGATGAGCACGACGTCGAATCTCCACGAGATGAACACGCCGACGCCCGCCGTGTATCCCTCTCACAACTCTCCTTGGCGGTCTGCGCAGACCGCGAGGAACTGGGCGCCGCACGAGCTCCCGGCGAATTGATACCTACATGCTCAAGCACGAAGGACAGACAGGGCTTTCAGTGTGTGTGTGGGTTTTTTTTTTTTTTTTTTTTTTTTTTGCCGGCAGATCTAGGTAGATTAACAATTGAAATCTGTCTCCCTCTACATGTAGGTATCATAGGGGGGACTTCCGAAATAGGGTTACGGTGCTCTACGGATAGTTGTGTAGCAAAGACGTGAGCTACGACGAAAATCCAAGGCGCTATTTTACTTACTTACTTACCATGGCGCTGGAGACAACCTTAATAACAGCAGGGAGCGCCGAGACAATGGGCGCCCTGTCTGTCTGGTTTTGGATAAAGCTGTTGGATAATGAGACTCAGATCGTGTGTGATCTGAGCCTCTCTCTGCCTGTCTTGTCTATCTGTCTCGTCCTGTCTCGAGTCTTACCTCCCTCCCTCCCTCCCTTACCCCTTGCATCACGCAACGCACGCACTATGACTTGCAGTTAAGACAAAACAAGACAACGCCGGAAGATGAAGCTAGCATACCATACATATGAAAGTGTTTATGTCATACATGATCACAAGTCACGGCCGAAGTGAAACATCAAACGCGAGCACTTAGTGTTCGGGTTCCAAGTAAAGTAGAGATGAGATGCATTGGGGGTAAGCAGCTTGGTTTTGTTTTTATTCTCTCTCAAGTGTGTGTTTTAAAAAAAGTAGTACAAAAAAAAAGAAAGAAAAAAGAAAGATGCGCGTAGGCGCGGTATCATGTCCCCCCTTTGCCCCTTTGCCCTCCTGTTCTTCGAACGCCAGACCCCGTTCCCTATAGTATTGTATGGTATACCTAGTATGGTATAGCATACCACCAGAGAGCGTCGCCGATTACCCCTTGGGCAGAACGCTTCCGGCTTAGAAAGAAGTTGAGAGAGAATGTTCAAATGGAATGACTTTGGTAGTTTGTTAGATTTAGAGATGTCCCTGGGCATCACCCCCAGGTACCGTGCACCTTGCCTCGCCGCGCTCTCGACTTGACGCCGATCTCGCCGCTTCTCACCAGGGTCTTCCACCTCCTCTCTGCCCCGTTCTCGCTCTTGCCGACCCTCCGCGCGCATTCCTGCCACTCCGACTTGGAGAGCTTGAGCTTCTCGCAGATGAGCTCGACGAGGACGCGATCGTCCTCTATGCTCCACCGCTCGCCGTCCACCTCTTCTTCTACCCCCGTGCCTTCCTTCTTAGTCTCTTCTTCCGTGGGTTCATGTAAGCTGTGAAAGTCGGAGCGCTCAAGGCCACGCGGCAGGTTCGCCGGCGCGATGCGAGCCCGCTTGGGTGTTGTAGGGGTAGGAGTGGGTGTGGTGTGCCGTGTATCTTCCGGCTCATCCACGTCAGTACCGCTGATGTCTAGGTCGCTGTCGATATCGTCATCCCGACCCATGTCGTCGTCGGCTGCGCGACGTCGCTTGTTGACGCCGCGAGGCGGCGCAAGAGTTCGCTTGCGGATTCTCATGCACCGACCCCGCTCTTCGTTTGTGCTTTGTGGGCGTGGCCGTAGGCGCATCTTGATAGGCGAAAAAGGCGCATGGCCCATTGGGGGTGTTGGTAGTGGCTGGAGCTGGGACGGCACTGGCGGAGGCGTCGTCATCATGGACTGAAGCGCGCGGCAGGAGTTGGCGATAGTGCTGAAGGTAGTATGGGGGCTCGTGGGCGGGCTGGCGGGAGGCGACGCAAAGAGTGAAGACTGGAGTCGAGTAACAGGTGGATGCGACATTCCGCAGGATGAAAGCGCCGAGGGCATCAACATGGTAGCGATGACTCGAGAGCAAAGCGCGGTGATTCTCTCTCTCTACTCTTGCATGCGCGGTTGTTGTTTATAAAGCAGGTTGGCAAAGGTTGCAACGGGGGATTGCCCAGCGAGCGAATGCCAACAATGCGACAAGGCGATTGATTTCACTGTTGGGGCGCGCGGACGGGGGCGTTGTCAATGCGCCAACACGGTCGCAATGGAGTTAAGCGATTCGAAAGGTCTTCTGGTTTTCCTGCTATCGAGAAAATGGTGATGGATTCGGAGCTGGTGGATAGGCGATGGCGATTGAATGTGGTTGCTGTGCTGTGTTCGTGTTCGCAGGCTGTGAGCGACGAGTAGGTAACGTAGGGCGAAGATGAGGTGAAGGTGGGAAAGATGGGAGAGGCGCGCGCAGGGAACGGGCGGACGGGAAATAGTGTACCTAATATGATGGGAGGGAGGTGGAAGTGCGCGCAGCGGGCCTCGACTGGGGCCCGGCCAGCCAATCCGAACGAGTTGCGCGTTCGACAAGTGGGCCACATGATTCTCAGACGGGACATCTGTACATGTACAACCGCAGGTACCTCTGGCTCTGCTCGGTCAGAAAAGCGGGGTTCGGAGGTGTATGGCCAATTAACGGTAAGTCGCGAAGCTTAGACATATTCCACCCTCGCAAGGGGTAAAATAAGTACCCACGCAATACGTACTCGAGAAGTACCTATGCGGATGCACACGATCTACACACACCACACTCCACGTCCTCCATACTTTCCTCGTGCTTTGATATCAAGTTCCTCTGCTTGTTGCATACAAAGTGCATAAGCCAAATGTATTACAGAAATATTATGTGCTGCGCCCTCTATATATCGCTGCCTTGTTTCTAAGGTACCTTAGGTATGCACGTGGGTTGAGCCATTCGCGGCTAATGTACTTATTTCGTACCTACAGATAGAGGTACCCACAAGACGAGAATCACCTGGCAGGAAACCCACCCAGGGACCTGCACACACTTAACCACCCTGTCCTGATCAGCCAATCCGGATAACCCAGTCTCAGCTAGTTTGACCCGTTCCAATGCTACCCCTCCTCCCAAACCCTAGGTACTTCCCTAGCGTGAACCGTACACTATCTCGACTCGACGTAGCTCTGCACGAGGGTAGGTACAGTAAGAGAGCGCCTACGAAGTACATCCTTTGCCCTGAGAATTTGCCGCAGTCTAACTTCCCCTCCGCGATAAGAACAGCAACATTAGATAAGGGACTGGCAGGAGGTGTAGACAGATAGATAATAGATATGCGCCGTAATCTCACTAACGAAAATCAAGGCCCGGTGTTGTGAAACCTCTTCAACCGCTCCAAAATCACAAGCGGACGGAAAAGAGACAGGGAAGAAAAAAAAATAAAGTAGAAGATCAGCGAGGGCCGGCTTTGATCTCGTCATCAACGCACCTCTTAATAAGCCTCACTCGCACATCCGAATTCCTGCGACGTCAGCTTCATGGCTCATTTCCCCGATGACGCTCGATCTGGTTAAGTGGCGCAGCTCATTTATTCATTCTACACATCCCACTTTGATGCTCGTGTAATTAATAATAACACTTAGGTGGATGAGACGTACAACAGCCGTACCAATACCTACCTACTTTACTTATCAACGATGAATACACACAACACTACACTACACTACACTCGACTCGGCCCGCCCCATCCTTTTGACGCAAAGGATTGTCGTTGTCGTCGATGATGTGTTCAATATCCACCCTAGATTAAGCCGTCCAAGTAAGACTAATTGCCCGTCCGTCCGTCCCTCTCCGGCGAGCAAGACTACGTACACTAGGGAAAGAGTCAGCACCGTTCGGCCCAAGTGGAACTGAAGAGCTGCCCAAGTGCCGCATTACTTACTATCCCTTTCCCATCGGGCGAGATCAACCAGACTAGCGATCGAAATATGAAGCGCTTGTCTTTTATCTCTCTGACACTTTCTCGGTGGCACACCCCGCCAAGTCGTCATAGGTGCTACAGTAGGTCTCATACCTTATTCAATAAAATCTGGGGGAGGGGAGCGAGTAACCATCCCTATCCACCCATTTCCCATTTCCATTCCCACTATCGGTTGAGGGATGGGTAAAATTGGCTTTTCTCGCGCAAAGCCACAAAACGGTCACTTGAGGGAAACAAGATGGGGGAGAACCAGAGAAGCAGAGAGTGACCCAATTTCAGGTGGCATGGAATACGAAAGTAAGTACGAAGTACCCAAGGTACCTAAGGTTTAAGCCGCTCAGAGACGCGTTCTGGAGCGGGGCGCGAGCGCGAGCGCGACACTGTCGCGTCTATCAAACGCGTAAAATTTTAATTGGTGACCCACCGTGTTGGCCAATCATCTTATATGAAATCGCGCCCCTCCCCACATCGTGCAGTATGCGGGCCTCGGATTGGCCATCACCGTTTCGGCACATGTACATGACCAACTCAGCTAAGGTACCCTCCCTGTTCTTCGGATCTCCTGGACAACAAAGTGCAGTACCCATGGTAAGGTGCCCATGGCATCACTGCTTCGACGCTTTCCTCTAGGGAAATACGTAACCCTGGGCAATTGGTTATTTAATTAGGTACCTAGGTAGTGTACGAAGTAGATAGTCGTATATAATAAAATGGTCGGAGTGACAACCTTAGACTTTAGGGTCTAGGCCAGCCTTAAGCAAATTACCAAATCGTCCGACCATGAGCGGGCAATCTCTTAATCCCTAAAAAAAGGCATGAATAAAAAAGGGGTCCTTGGTCCCTGGGTCTTTTTTTTCCATACACTACTCGTTAGAGCTATTACTACCTACGTAATTAGATAGAGCCGGAGGTGTGTTAACTGCGGCGGCTCAAGCAGTCTGTCAGTCCGTGCCTGTTTGATCGACCGAGCTTCCCCTGCCTGGCCTGCGCGGAAGCGGGAAACTGGGGGCGGGGAACGTCATTGACCAAAACCAGGGCCGTTTATACATTCATTAGTCTATGTACAATACCTTGCTGAAATGAGTATTAAATACGAAGTACCTATGAAGGTAATAAGAATCCACTGCATCTCGAGTTATAAATTGTAATGCGGTATGAAGTACGAATATGAATCCACGATCTACCTGCCATGCCATATAAGACTGGACCAGGGAATCTGTAGTGTAAAATGCGGGGTCCAGTCCCCCCCCATTTCTACGTTGCCAGCCAGACAGACACCCGAGGATTTATTGCTAGGGTGGGTAAGCAGTCTCTCTTACGATTGAAATTAAAAAAAGCCATGTGTACTCTCGCTTCAAACTATCTTGCCGATTGAACTGTTTTTTCAACCATTGGGCACCTTTTTCGCCTTTAATATGTTGCATCTTTTGAGTTATGTCATCTCAATGTAGCCGATTTTGTTCCCTGGAGTACTTCGTAGGTGTTTAAAAACGGCCTCGAAATGTATCGCCTCTACAGCAGCTTGACCACCACAACCCAGCAGATAGCTAGAGCAGCTCACGAGCTTCGAAAACGAAAGAAAACAGAAGGCCTGAATCTGAATCGAAGCGTAACGCTGAAGTGTTGTAGAGGCCAAAGAGAATATTTATGTCTATTCATGCGACCTGGATCATCTGATGAATCCAGACGCCAACCCCAATGCTATCTCAAAACTCGCTCCTGAGCAGATGACATCTACAGTACCGCTTTTGAGTTAGATGGCATCTCGAAAATCTCTCTCCAAGGAAATGTCATGCCAAAGCTTTCTTGCTATGGGCGCGTGGTGTAACTTCAAAGTCGCCCCGAAATCCTCTTCGCTGGCATGGGGCAGGGATAACAATTGTTGGGCGTGCTAGTGTGACATCAATCTGGATAACCTACCTGAGTGCTCGTTATCCAATCAACGCCCACCATGCACTGGCAACGTACCTATTATTAGGTATGTTATAAATGCTAAGAGCCTGTAAGGGAGGGGTATTTCTACGCGCAAAACTGCGATCGTTACTAACATACTATCAGTGCTGTAGAGCCAGGTGACAGCATCTTTATGACAAGATCACTAGGTTAGCCAACCGTGCGTCCCGAATGAAGGGATACGCGTAGTCCTGTAAAGGACCTGCCCTTTGCCTCAAAAGTGTTGTGATGCATTTTCCTCGTTGGCGTTTGCCAGACCGTTACAGGCCGAAGCGTACCTGGAGAGCAATATTTTACACTGTGAGGGATCGCCAACCCCTATGGCCCATTGTCATCCAGACCTTCGTATATATGTTGTAAATGAACCATTTGGTTGTGACAGCCAAACCTCTCTCTCCATCCACGCGGTGGCAATGCTCGGAGATTGTCAATAGTAAAGATGGTGTAGCCGATGCGATTGTTCTTTCTCACAACTCGACGACAGGGCCAGTGTACACTTTCCTCGCCCATACAAAGTAATATAGAACACTGAACGAGTAAACCACAGTGGTCGCTAGCACAGCCCAGTTGAAGTTTTGGGGCGTGACCATCCTTGTTGTGGGCCAGAAGCTGAAGAAAAGGAAGAAAATCAAGAAAGCGATTGTGAGAATGTTGTTGATCACTCCCAAAACACCCGGGATACGCCAAGGCCCCCAGCATAGGTCGGCGCCTATTCTATTGACTTTGTTGTCATCGTCACTGGGCTCTCGAATACCGCCTGTAACTCTGCGGTAGAGTAGAACGCAGGCCGGTACCACTGAAGCGACTAAAGTCAACACACCATGAAAATAGCAGGGCTGTAACGTGAAGGAGTTCGCATAAATGAAGGGCAGTACCGCAGTGGACTGCCGGTAACAGTCGTGCGTTACATACGGAGCCCATGACTCTTTACGGTTAAGAAGTGCAAATAATCAGGAGATGGGTAACTGAGCTTACGGTACGATCCGAGTAGAGTCCCAATCGCGAGGGATATAACTCCGTTGAAAGCAGTCGCATTACCAATGTTAATAAGCGACAGAATGATCGACACGACTGCCGTAGTAGTCACGGCATGAATTGGTAAGGTTGTTCTTGTGCTGTTCTTCTTTAAGACCTGCCAGCCCGGAATGGCACGGTCGCGAGCCAAAGCCCAGTAGATTCGGGAGGTTGCGGCCAAAGAGCCTGTTGCAGCGGTGGCAGTCATAAGCACGACTATGGAAGCCAACACGGTGGCACCGGCTGTCGAGCCCAGGGCGCTCCGAAAAATCGGCATAAAGGGGAAATGAGGGTCTTCAGCCAAGGCCGTATCAATGTCCCCCAGGGAGTACAACAGGGCGATAATCATGCCGAAGCCCAATGTGCCGTTGACTAGAAGGGTTCCTAGTAGTGACCAAGGCAACACGATGGCTGGGTTGCGGATTTCTTCGGCCATCTAAAGGGGGTAAAACATTTAGAACGGCAGATGCTCAGAGCAGCCCAAAAGAGCGAGGTGAGCTTCTTACATGCATGGCCCCATCTCCTGCAAGCAAGGCGAAAATGGTCCCCGTGACACCGATGCTGAAAGAGAGGCCTTGAGTTTGCCACTCGCCAAGATTCAAAAAGGTATCAAACACCTCTGCGGCCGTGGCATGTTTGCCAAGCAGGACTAGAGGCAACAACACGGCAAAAAAGCCGAGAATGTGGATGAAAAAAGCGATACCTTCGAATCTTGCAAATGCGGTACTGAAGGAAATATTAATGGCATAGTTCAAAAGAACGACCGCCCAGCTAATAAGGGTGCCGTGCCAATTTTGCATTTGGTCCCTGTATTCTGGATGTGTCAGGAGAATCAGGCTTTGAATCATAGTGCCGGCCAAGAGGGAAGTCGACGAGGTGCCAGCCTGCCATCCGATTAACTGCAACCAGCCGGTGATGTACCCAACGAACTTCTGTATAGATGGCGGTGACAGGATGGATGCCCAATGGTACTGCGCGCCAGATGTGGGCGCCATGGACACCATTTCAGAGAGCGTGAAGTAGATGCAGAACATTCCCACCCAGGTTACAATATATCCGTAAATGACTCCTGCAGGGCCGCCACTACGCCATTCCAGTGAGCATCATGCGGCGAGGCAGGAAACAAGATATTGCATGCGGTAACCTACTTGGTCAGTCCCGTGACGAAAACGCTACGTTTTTTGTTAGCAATGGCGGGAGAACGAGAAGGGCAGAGGAAGGGCAGTGACGCACAACAAGGACGATTCCCAGCTGATAAGAACGGTACAACTGAAGCCCAGTATAGTCAGGAAGCCAAAGCTTCTGTTGAGAACCGGCTTCTTGCCCAGGCGCGCTAGGGCGGCATCGTCACTGGATAGCTGAGTTGGGACTGTGTCTGTCAAGGTGGACGATTCTATGTTATCGGCGGAGGAGACGGCCCCTTTCGTTTCCATTGTAAATAGAGTGTCCGCTCACTCTCGAGCAATAGGCAGGCGGAAAACAGATGCCCCGATGAGTTGCCCAAGCGGTTGGAACTTGGAAAACAAGGCGGGGACAGAGAGCCCCAAATTATGTGATCGGTGACTCCGGACAGAATCTTAGCTGTGTCTCTCCGGGTTTTATCTGTCTACCACCTATCTATGCGTCTGTGCGTTCTTGTGTAACCCTCCATGTCTATTTATCTCCCCATGTCTCTATATGTCTCCAACTTGCTATCTCTCATATCTACGTGCTTGGCTATCATGTCTCAGGTCTCTGATTGGCTGATACTGAACGCAGAAGCAATAATCGGGAGGGACAATGCTTATATTGGAGTATGGTAAAGCCAGTCGTTAATCATCGAACGTCGTACAGCATGCATACAGGGTTAAAAAGACTTGTAAGCATGCACCCCCCTTTAAAGCGAACCAGTAGCCGTCCCGCACAACATAAGGCCCGTTCGACTGCACTGCATTGTGCAGGCTAGCCTACAATGGCTTACGCTACCCAATATAAATACTACGACTATGCCAATGCAAAGTGCCCGAAGTGTTCTGTAGAAGTGGTAATAGACGTACATTTTAGACCATATAGGCAGATCAGAAGGCATACCAACCCCATATCCCCCAGATAATATCTGTTCATTATTGCATGTTCTAGATGTGTGCTGTCCATCACCATTATCTTAGTCTAGACTTACTATTAACACCTACGTATGTCAGTGAGTTCGTGATCATAGCCGTGACCATGAACCTACAGTCGCTACCAGCATTACCCGTTCCCTTCTTACACGAGTATGCCTTATTTCAGCATTTTTTAGACAAGAGATCGCACCCTCCTTATCCTGTACCAGAGGGTTTCCCGGATACTATCAACTATGTCCTTCCAACAGTGAGCGTTGCAACACTCGATTGTATATATGGTGGCATGGTGGCATGTAGAAGACAGGCGAGTGAAACAAAGCTATTATGATCTTGCACAAGCATGGTATAGGAGCCATACAAGAGAGCGCCCATCACTACCGGCTGGCCAATGAGTCTCTTATGGCTGGCCTTGTGGCTGCAACCTTCTCGATGCACCTAAACTAAGAGGTCCTGAGCTTCGCCTGTACGGACAAATCGGCAGGCAAATTTAATTAGGTAGACAATAGATGCTGCTTACACAATAAGGGTCATTTCCCAAAAACGAAGGCATTTGTTACACACAGCAAAGTTAATCACGTATAGGGGGAAGTTTCAACGACCATGATAGGCAACGAGTGACTTGGTTAAGATTTGAGCTATTTAAAACGAGCGTATACAAAGCCTTGTGTACCACAGTGTTCCATTGTTCTCCAAAAACAAATAAAAAATTTCCCAGCGTAAGGTTGCAGTGAGATTTCTAGGCCACGGATTGGCAGCCCATTAACATCTTGCACAAACTGGCCCACCCATATCACGAACCAGATACCAAACTAAGGGTCGATTGATCCAGGAACCGGTTCTCGGATCTTCTTCCTGCCATTCTCTTCAAGGAAGTCCTCGACATCAGTCTGGTAACGACCCCAACTATAGTCGGAGAAGAGATATTCTGCTTGATGAAAGTCGAATCCTAGCCGAACCTCCTGGATTTCCAGCTTGTTGATGACGTATTCCGCCATCTCACCTGAGATTTTGTAGAGTACGATGCGGATTGCTATCATCTAATGAGCCATGGGTGGGTTAAGGTGGGAAAGAGACCCGACTTACATCCTTTGACGTCCTGAGTTACATCATCCCATGTGAAAACATTAAAAAAGCTCCAGGATAGGCGCCCCTCCCTTGCGTGCTGGGTTTTGACAATAATGTTGGACAGCGATTGGAAGGCCTGTTCGATGGCGGTCGAGATCCGCTTCACTGTCGTGATGCCGGCCATGATGTCTTTGATGAGTGTCGCATGGAACTCGGCTTTCTTGACCCGGATTTGATTGTGGATAGATTCATCCCTCGCTGTCATGATCCTACGTGTAATGGGCCATTAGTCTTGTCTGTCATTACATGCTTCTAGTTCGCAAAACGACTTACCAGGGACAGTTGCCGTCCATGATCGTGTCGAGCACCTTGATGCGGTAGTTTGAGCGCTTCAGCTGCGAATCTTCGCTATCGTCACTTGGCAGAGTTCCCTTGTCTTTCTGTTCACCGGTGTGTTTTCCGGCATGTATGTCCAGCCATTGGTGAGTCAGGTCCAGCATCTCCTCAAGCTTCTTGATACGGTCCTCGTGGCCCGCGGGAATATTGTTGGTTCTGATATTGAAGTATTGGATTGTGTCGGGATCGTCTTTGCCCATATCAATTAAACTGGGAGGGCCACGTTTATATGGAGACCCCGGTGGCGGAAGCAGCACAGGGATGTCGTCGGTGGAAGCAAAGAAGTCCCTACGAAGGTTACGACGTTCTCCCATCGTGATAACCTCGTAGCTTGGTGGTAATAGCAATAATTTGATATGTTCTGTGGATGAAGGGCAGTGAGACTTCTAAAAGCTGTGTGGTTGTAAATATTTCTCGTAGCTAATTCTAGAGCCGTGTGGCTCCTCTTTATACTCGAATTGCCTTCGGGAAATAGTATCGGGATCTACGGCCCAACTACCGCTCTCAGGGAGTCCAACACTTTTCCAAGTACCAATTTTCAACCGGATAGTAGATGCTGAATATCACCGCTCGATACCTTAGATCTCAAGAGATGTACAGTGAAACTATGGTCTGCCGATGTTTGGTGCAACGTGTACCTTCGCTGTTTTTCCTTGTCATTATTCGCTGCATCGTATGACGCGAAAGCTCTGCATAGAGGTGCGTACTTGATCAATGAAACTACGTCTTCTCGGTGGACCGACGATCATTGTAACCGCGTCTACTCTTTTCGGTACATTAGGCTGTGTACCATTGTCCCAGACGGAGAATCGATACAGCCGTTTTACCCCATTCTACCACAGAAGTAAGACTTTATAGAACACACTAATATCTCTTAATGAAAGATTGTCACGGTGTAGTGGATACGTCAACGGTCTGAGATCTTCCCAGTACAGTTATAATCACTTATCGGGGTAAGGAACTCATGTGGAGTAAGGACCGGCTTCTGAGAGCCTATATAAGGGGCCTCTGGCTCTCACTATTGTATATAGATTGATAGGAGGCAGGTTCATCTAAATTAACTGCCCACGACCTTGAACCGTTTGATACACTGGTTAACTACTCCCACCGCATCTCCCCACTCCTCTGTCATAGAAATACAATGTCACAGCATCCAGCTGCCGCCTGCTATCCGCTGCCTGCTATAACGCCAAAGTTGTCAATGCAGACACGTACAACAAAGCCGGTCGGATCTTGTCCTACATTACTCGGTACCTCCGTCTATACCATAATTGTTTTACATATAGTAATACAAATTACTCGGCCTTTTACTACTTTACACAAAATCAGGGTATGATTCACAGAGCTACATCTCGTTATTAGCCAAGATGGTGTTGCGGCCTACATGACACTATAAGCCTAAGCCCTCCCAAAGGAAAGAGAGAGAGAGAGAGAGAGAGAGAGAGAGAGAGAGAGAGAGAGAGAGAGAGAGAAAGAGAGAAGAAATTACATTTATTACCCAAGGCACCTTTGCTGAATCAGAGAAAGTAATAGTGGACTCTCGTTCTCGTTGAGTAACGTGTGAGGCCATGAGGCGGAATTCACGTTGTAAAGGTGATGGACTTTGAGTACAAGGATACCACCGTGAAGGGCTGTCGGCCATATACACTACCTCTCGTACCTGTCCTACAAGGCATTTCATATTCTATATGTAACATGATAGGATACCTAGGTACTTATTTATTACAACATGGTGGATGCAAATGGGGTGGTAGATCAAGTGGCCTTTGGAGCGCGAGAACCTTTATTTGAAATGCGTAGTTCTGTCTAGTAGATCGCCCTATTTACTTATTCAGCCACAATCTGTTCACCCTTTTCACTTCTACTATTACCAATCAATCCACTTCTCCGAGATGACATTGGTATATGCCTACCATAATGTGGCCTTGAAATAGTAAAAGACTAATATCAGATAAGATGGCAAGTACGGCAACTGCCGACCACCGAGGAGGTCAAACCAATCATCATGGCTTAATGTGTAGTTCTACCAGGTTCCATCGAATGACCAGCTCCCGTCTTGTGCGATTTGCCGCCAGCTTCAGTTACCAGTATACACATCCACGTAGCTACATTGTGCCGTTTATGTAGCAGGTTGAATCGGCAGCTGAACCAGGTTGGGAGTACTGGAATGTGTTATGTCAAGGAATAGAACCGTTGCACCGTAATACCGGCATATCATTCTTGTGGAGTTGAATTAGATTGCTCTTACGTTGGACACGCACCTGCTCGCAGTCACATATGTAGTATTACCGGAACGTCCCAGAGATCGATGCAACCGGAACGGGCCGTAGTTGCAGATCAGAGATGCCTGCAAAACCATTTGTGTGACATATCATAGGGTACGGATATGGAGGTCCCGACTTCATTGGCACATCGACGCGGATCCGGCTGTCGCTATGCTTTCAAATGGGTAGATTGAGAATAGATGGCCAATCAACAAAATAGCCGGGTAACAATCCTACAAACTAAAGCTCATCAAGCGTTTGGCCCTTACCCACCCATTGCCGATGAGAAGATATCCGGGGTCCTCCGATCGCCAGCGATAGTGTGTAATCGGAGAGGTCCTCGCCCTCCTTCACTTTCTTCGTACTTTCTTATACAAAACGCGCTCAGATGTCGCTCTGAGAATCTCGAAGACTCTCCGTCACCCAAGACTTGATATTCTGAAATTAATTCTGCTACCTTTGACGGCTCATTTTCAGCACCTACTACAAGATGCATGATGATTCCCTCCCTCCCGTTGACACTCTGTCTCTATCTCTATTTGCGGGAGATCACAAACCATCCCCGACCATCGACGTGCAGAATGATTACGGAACGCCAAATTTTCTCTTCTTCTACTTCATCCCCCCCGTCCCAGATTCCAAAGAGAGTGAACTTGCAGATTTACACGCGGATTTTCGTTCTTGGATTTCCTGGGAGCTCTCCGCTGCAGAGGACCAGCTTCAAAAACAGCTGAAGAAGGGAACCCTCCCAAACGACGATTCCATCGAGTCTCGGGCGACACGATGCAGCTATCGTGCAAAAGTGGTTGCTTACCTGCGCGAAAACAGTGAGGACGCGTGGTAGGTTCTCTCCAAGATGACCATGTGGGAACCTTAGTCCAAAGGATTAAACACTTCACACAGGTTGCTACATGATAGCTCGCCAACCCCAGACAAGTTTTCTCAGGCAGTCAAGAGAGCAGACTTGAATGGAGCGATTCGCAAAGCAATTCGAGATCACTATCTGAAAAGTCAGCCAACTGGCCAATTGGCCGTTCTGCTCAACATTATCAGCGGGACTGTAGCTGGGGATCCGAACTCGGTCCATAAATTTTACCTTACTACCGTCCACTACAATACCGCACAAGACCACCGAAGTTTTGAACCAGGCAAGTGAAGATTGTCCCATGATTCAAGATATGAAGGTTTACTGACGTGGTGGCCCAGAAACCCGGGTGCTATCTTTCACCATTACCCAAGCACCAGGCAATGGCGATAAGGACACCATTGGCCTTACTATCGACTTCCTCGACTTCACTATCAGGCTGAACATGAAGCAGTGGGATAAATACAAGGGAGATGCTGAGGACATGATTGAAGCCGGAAATGTCATCTTGAAGGAAATGGAATTGGATTTCTTCCTTGCCCAGAAAGGTGATTAAGTTGTCTCAATGTTGAGCCCAGCTAGGCTTTTCCCACCTGCTTTGTTTGTTGCTTTGCGTGTAACTAGCTTAGACTCTGTAGCTCTTGAATCATTGAATCTGAGCAATCCAACAAGCTATTTTATGCTCTGCTTTATCTCTAAACTACTTCCTGTGACCGAGTTACTACTTGTTAGAACACTTTCACTTAGTTAATAGGTAGCATGTAACAACTATGTTCAGGTACCTTGCATTATGGAAACTCTATGTGCGATCAGTTGTAACAGTACTTCAAAAGTTGTGCAGCTAAGTAACTGTCATGGGTACGTACCGCTATTGCAACATTGTCCATTCCATGGAATTCACTGGGAGCAACTAGGCCAACCACAAGTATATATTGATGCTTATACGTATTGAGTTGCTGACCAGTTATCCAAAGTGTACTGACACTACTAGTAACTGCTCACCTTAAGTCAATGTACTTCCGCTTTTACATAGAGACAGAATAGGTACTTCAATACATAGAAATAAGTGTAGCACATGTACATTCAGGTTCCTTCCTTCCTTCCTACTTTGATGTTTAATTATCATTACTCTTGTTGCGGTTCTTCAGTTATCTCCCCAGCAACCCATGCAGGTACCTACTTGTTCTTACTTGCAAATCTTTTCGCTTCTTACCTAACCCCACCGTAACCACAACTCCTTCCCCGACATACCTAACCACAACTCCTTCGTTGATGCACCTACCACAACCTCTTCCCTGGCACACATAACCACAACTCTTCTTTTTCATCTTATCTAGACAATACTTCTCTCTATTTGAGCACCTAAGCACTTTGCCCTTCTCAACAGCACACAGATTGTATGAGGTCTAGGGCCTAAATATTGTTGTTCTTTCATCTTCCATTGTCTTCAGCACACTTTCGGGTGCCATTTGGTGGCAGAGCCTCGCGGGCTGGCAGACCAAGTCAACAATTGCAGCACTGGGCGTCTATAAATACCAACCCAAGGGTCAAGATCCTTCCTCTTCCCTGTAAGTTGCCTCGTTCTCTTGATCTTGTGTATCCCTTCACCTTCCAGAGACCTTCAGCTTAGCTGGATAACCATTTTCTTCTCCTTTCTGCACCGCGCCCACTTGCAATACCATACCTACCCAAAAGAAAAGAAGGTTGCGAGTATACCAGTTCCTGAAACGCATCACATTTCCGGCCTCACGCAAAATTTAGCTGCCTCATCCATGTGGCCTCACACCCCTTACTTCCAGACTCCCCTACATTTCCGCACATATTCCCAACTTGAGCTGACTTGACCGACTCCCAAATCTAGGTAGACTTCCACTGCTATACAACCTTAACATCACGGTCTAGACTTTTGTGAGCCTTCTTCCTGAAGTCCTCGCAGTGTCCATCTTAACCAATTAGGAAACCTCGTAGCAAGGTCCCAATTTCCCTTCAGCTAGCTTCAGAAGACGCTACAGGATATTTCACGATGTCGGAGCCTACCACTTCCAGCGGAGACAGCGGTGGAGCACAAGAACCTGCGCCTGCTAGCAACCCTGTGACCTCTGACAACCCTGCACCATCTGGCACCTCATCGGCTCAGAAAGCCCCCAGTATTAGTTCACCTGCGGACGCGGCACTGCCTGTTGGTGACCCAGTCTCAAAGCAGCGGCGAAAGAAGACGCAAAACCCAAATAGGCGGCATCTAACCAGCTATGAGAAAGTGCTGGGTCCTGGCACTAAGTGCGACGTCTGTCTCAGGTCCACGGCGCCTTGTCTGTGGAGGTGTAAGGTGTGCGGGGTTGCGACATGTGTAGACTGTCACAACAGACTTGCGTATCATCGATATCACATTCTGGATGGTTTGCAAATCGACTGGAGCTATCCAGAGACTACTACTGATGAAAGAAAGCGCGCTCAGAGTGAGGAAGCCGATGAGGAGCTAACTGGTGGAAAGAAAGTGAAGCTCAGCGCAACGACAGAACAGGAAGACAGTTGTGATAAAGTATCGGGTGGTTCTGTACTGCGACCGAGTTTGCCAACGCTCAAATCTCTTTCTTTGAGCAATCCCATTAAGCCTGCAGGTCGAGATGGAACTTCGAGTTTCAACAATGCGGAGCAATGTGAGTAAAGCTTAATTTGGATGAACTACCTCATCATCAGCTCTGAATAACTGACTGACATGGGGAATATAAGCCTCACAAAAAGCGTCTGCACCCCAAGCTACAGTGCCGGGCAATACCTCTGGATTTTTAGATGGCTCTTTCTATATCCGGCCCGAAGATCGCCGGTTTCCCAAATATCTTCCCAAGCTAGAGCTAAACAACAACAACAACAACAACGCGGGCGGACTCCCCACTGCCTATCTTTCGCATCAGAACGAAACACTAGAGTTGAAGCCCATCCATGACAAGCAAGGAGCATATAAACCAAACAAGCATGGATGCCTCACAAGGGGCCAGAGTCGCAAGCTGGCTCAGGATGCTCTCAGAGATCAAGTGGCTAAACAGCAGGCAGCCTTTAGGATCAGAGTTCGTGAACAGGCTTTGCAACCTACGGGACATCAAACTAGCAGCGCTGCAGGTGTCGTCCGGGACCGCCCCGGCGCGGATGGTTTCAGCTACAGCTTTCGCTCCGTAGCCAGCCACACCTTTCACTACGCAGGCGACAAAAAAATAACCAAAACTTTCCAAGTAACTTGGAACTGCGCAGCATTCCCCTTTGTCTTCGAAGCGAAGACCGTACATATGCTGCTCGAGGGAGGTGGAGGAATGGCCCTAACCTCCCAACTGGGAGACGACACTGACAACTGCGCGGCAAATCTCTACGAATTGGCCTGCATCAAAGCGCTTCTCAAGGGCTCCGAGAAGTGGTCCGAGCCGTGGGTCATCTACAACGCCGCCGAGTTCGAGAACCAGTGGGAGATGTTGATCCACTTCATCCAGCTCTGGTATTCCGACGACCAGGTGTGTGACGAGAAGCAGAAGTCCGGCAGACTCGGCGCCCTCGCGATGCTGGAGGGTTCCTGTACCATGGAGAGCATGCGGCGATCCTTGCCGCCGCAGTCTTTCTGGGTCTTCTGGGCCGAGGGCATGCGACGGGCTCTGCAAGGCCCCCCGCCACCGAAAGATGCCGATCTGCTGTTCTTATATTGTGGGGATTAAAACACAGAAAGAGGAGTGAACAGGTAAAAATACCATGATAACTTTCGCACGCATCTTGCTCTGCTCGCTACATTTGCACATGAAGCTCCACAGTGGTGGAAGGGAAGGGAAAGAAAAAAAAAACAGAAAAGAGTGAGAAAAAAAAAGGGGTTTGAGGAGGTGGTGGTGGGGGAATAGGGACAGCTCCATGCCAACTAATACCGAGTTAGACAAGGGAGCTTTTCATAACGCCGACACGAAGGAAATGAAAAACCAAAGAGACAACCTGTTAGAATTTTGTACATAAGTGGTAGCCAATTCAGTCACGCTACATGGAGATAGGTTAGGTAGTACCTGTCTTTGCCGGTTGCCGAAGCACCTCCAAAAAATGGAGAAAAGATGAAGGGATTGACGAATTTAACCCTGGTATGGGAATCACAACAACAGCATAGATACCAGTTTCGCATGTTGGGGTTCAGAATGTGATCCACAGAAGTACCTGAGTACCAAGTACCTAGTGTACCAGCTAGGGGTTGTGTGCTGTGTGCGCGTGACGCTAAAAATGTCCAAGGCATCGTTGCCACCCAGCATCATGCATCGTGACGTAATAGTGAAGGGGGATCCTGTGATTGGCCCATGGGAACTGCTAAGCTATTAGAGCCATGGTTTGACAGGTGGAGAGCCTCTATATTTAAAGCCTGTTGTTCTCTAGGGCGTCAGGTCTAGGCCACCCAGAGGGTTTTTCTGTCCCGAGACTTTTCTCCTTGCCCAGGTAACCAGCCTAACCATGACCTTCCAGTCAAACCCATTCTGGGGCAGCTCAGAAATTGGCACAATCCGTTGTCCCACACCCCCAGAGCTTGACTTATTCACCAAACCTCCCAATTGGGACTGCTTATCCAACTTCAAAGAGGTTGTATGCTTTAACCCCAAGCATCATCGCTAAAGAGGAAGAAAAGAGAAGAGAGAAAAAGGCTAACGGCCATATCGTAGATAAACCCTGAGAGTTCCCTCGCGCTACTTCAAGGGCCGCTCCCATGTCATCATGAGCCCCGGGACGAGTGGCTAGCTGAGTTCCAAGGGCTGCAAAAAGTACACGACAGAGCTCCGACAATGAGTGCCTCAACCACCCTGCCACACCAGAACCTAGAAGCGGTCATGGCTAGCAGTAGTGACAATAGCCATACCACGGGCGATAGCAATCCCAGTCAGCCAGGAAAGAGAAAGTCTCCTCCGGCCGAAGGCTATCCTCCCGACAAGTTATTGAAAACTGGTAGTGCGGCCTGTCTCCCTCATCACGGACCCGACTGCGACACCCCAACACCTAGAGGGTGCCAGTGCGTAGCCGATGGTCAGAACCCAGATGGTTCAGACGCCATAATCTATGCGCCGACGCTCCTGCCTTGTATCCGCACCGCCTCTGATATCGAGACGACCATGAGAGAACTGAGGGAATTGGAACTGGCCTTTCAAACCGATACTAAGCTACGCAAGAGCCAGATAGCGGCGAGTCGTCCGGGGTGAGACCGTGGTGTCCCCGGGATACGCGACACTGATTACAACCGCCGCCATCTCTCAATATTGCCCTCCACACACCGATCCACCGAGCGCCAAAAGGCAACATCTCGCTCACACCAAAGTAACTCGAGATTATATCCCAACACATCCTCCCGAAGTGGGGTGGGAACGCCACTACGATATGATCACTACGATATTCATTCAAGACCAATAGTTGGGCGTCTTCTTGTCTTCGTTCCTTGCCGAGAGGCGATCGTCCGCTTTCCCGCAGCGCCCACAGCCCCTGATTTCCACTGAAACCGTGAGCCACGCTGTCTTGATATGATAGCGAGCCCCCAAAGTACGACCCACTTTCGCTCGGTATCTCATTCGACAGCGCTCCCCAACTCGTCTCAGAGTTATCGGCCTGGGTCAACTACCATGCTACTCATCCCGAAGCTTGTACGGATTCTCTCAGTCACCAGAAACGCCTCGATATCCCCCACGGTGGGGGCGGCTGTTTTGATGGGTAGGGCTAATTCCTTTCGTATTATGAACACATTTTTAGTAGCGGAGAGTCCGACAAGGATACGACTCCTTTCGAACGGGTTTCCTAGTGTAGCCGAATACTCTTTCTCTTCTCGGCGCCATTTCGGCCAACTCAACCCCGTCACTACGCTTCGTACTCGCAAGTCCATCCTCAAACGGCAAAGGTTCATCAACACGGCCCGTCAAGTCGAAAGATGAAATTATTATATCTCGATATGGTGAGACTTGATGCGAGCAGTACGGGCAGCTCGAGGACGAGAAAGATTCCAGAACGAAAGTATCGCGATACACTTCCGACAATTCGAGAGATGAGGTCGATAAATGGGGAGCGACAATGCTGCTTTATAGATACCACCGACCGCGTTCGAATTCGGCGCCGATTTGACGTATCCCCGGTAGCATCGACCCGGACGCCCAGACAGCGAGGCCTAATTACGACTGCCATGTTGAACCTCCTCTAAATGAGCAAGTTGTATCCAACACCGCTATGTTGAATCAGCCCAGGGCGGACGAAAAGACAAGCCACCCACTGCTTGTCCTACTAAGCGTCCCACGCACTGCCCTATCTATTTAAAAGCAAAAGGCGCCCTAGCACAGCCGCCTGGATAATCTATGAATTTGGCACCTTTCATCGATTACCCTGGAAATTCACTGCCTTTTTCCTTTTCAACAGGACACCGCGACCTCTCTAAATCCTCCAGGTAGCCAGCCAGCCGCAGTAACACGGAAAATATGTGGCTGGTACTCAGTTTATTAAGCTCGGTACAACGACAAGCCCAGAGTTGGATACTTGGTTATTCGATATCACCCAGCCGAACGAGCCGCCTTGACGCAATAATGCCCGAATTCGCGAATCCACAACCCCGCGCGAGGTACAGTACAGTATAACAGTCTACTCACTCAGGCACCGCGACGCCAGTGATCTCGGCCAGCTTCTCCAGCAGCGCGTCCTGTGCGGCCTCGTCGCACGCGTCTTCCTTCGGGCGCGCCGGCCCGCGCTTCCCGTACGCCCAGAAGCACCCGCTCTTCCCCTCGGCCTCGCCGCTGCCCTCGGCCAGCATGACGTACAGCCGCTCCGTCTCGCGGATGTCGCCCGGCGCGCCGGCGCCGCCCATCTTGGTCGGCACCCAGCCGGGGTCGACCGAGTGCGCGACGACGCCCTCCGCCGCGAATCGCCGCGCGAAGGCGAACCCAAACATGATATTGTGCAGTTTCGTGTCGGCGTACGCGCCGCCGCCGTTGCCGAAGCGGCCAGCCCGCTGCCGCGCCCGCCAGCCGAGGTCGTCCAAGCCACCCGACCCGCTCCAGTGGGTTCCCGAGGTGGTGTAGATTAGGCGCCGCGGGCGCGGCGCGAGGCAGGTCAGGAGGTACGGCGCGAGCACGTTGACGGCGAAGACGGCCGGGTACCCCTCGGCCTGCTCGCGGTACGGGCCGAGGTACAGGCCCGCGTTGTGGAAGATGCAGTCCAGCGGGCCGAGCGCCGCCACCGACGCCGCGAGGGCCTTGGTCTCTTCTATCGACGAGAGATCGCCGAGTAGCACGTCGGCGGCGCCGGGGCAGGCGTTCCGCGCGTCCTCGGCCCTCCGAGCGTTCCGCGCGTGCAGGTAGACCGTGTGGCCCCTGGCGACGAGCTGCTGGGCTGCGCGGAGGCCCAGGCCGTCCGATGAGCCGGTGATGAAGATGCGCCCCATGCTGATGAGCCTTTAGATGTGGGCAAAAGGGGGGTAGTGCGACTACGGAAGGATTGTTGTTATTAAGGCTGTATCTCTATTATAAGGATAACGTCGCGTTTAGGTCGTGTCTGTCTTTAAAAGAAAGAACTTAACATCATCTTCGGACTTATCTCTGTAATAGGTAGGTAAATGATCAACGTTGTGTCTGGGCTGGGGTTTGACGTAGTAATTACATGATTTGGCAAAATGCTGCTTCTTGACAGTTTTAGGCTAGGCACTTCGTTGTACCAAGGCACTTACTAGGTACCTAGGTAGAAGAAGCCCGGTAATTTCAACTTGGCAACTCCACATAAGGTCCTTGAAGTACCCACAGAAGCTCATAACTGCTTGCACATACGAATAGGTACGAGGAGGTACCTTACTGTCTACATGCCTCGGCAGGTACATGTACTTCGTAGGTAGCAAGGGAATGACGCGGGGTGCGGGGTCTGATATCATAGGAGGTACGGTACCCCACCGTTACAAATGAATAGCTCTGTACAGCCATCAACTTGAAGTTAAGGTAGCTCAAGGTTACCTGAAGGAAGTATGAAAGTACATGGCTTTAGTTATCTAACATCTCTACTAGGAATCACTTGAACTTTGCGACTTCTATATTATATATTGCCAAACACCTTTCTGCTTCTTCACGAACGCGTCACATATCTCTGACCTAACTAATTCCTCCCTCAGCACCATACATACACACAGGATCATCAGGTCATAATAAACAGGAGCACCACAAACCCGCCGGGCTATCTCATCATACATCACCCACAAGCACATACAACCACGCACCCAAAACAAGACAGCCCAAGACAAGACAGCCAAAATGGCATCCACAACATCGACATCGATAAACCCCGACCCGGCCGCCGACGCGCCGGCCTTCGTCCCGCTGGAGGCGAACCCGGAGCTCATGACATCCCTCCTGCGCAAGCTCGGCCTCAGCAGCGCCCTGCAGGTGCACGACGTCTACAGCATCTCAGAGCCCGAGCTCCTGGCCTTCGTGCCCCGCCCGGCGCTGGCCCTGCTCCTCGTCTTCCCCGTCAGCGCCGCCTACGAGTCCTCCCGCCTGGCCGAGGACGCCGGCGTCGACGAGTACCGGGGCAAGGGCCCCGACGAGCCCGTCATATGGTGGAAGCAGACCATCCGGAACGCCTGCGGCCTCATGGGCCTGCTCCACGCCGTCGCCAACGGCCCTGCGAGGGGCTTCATCGGTGCGATCTCTCTTTCTCTCTCTCTCTCTCTCTCTCTCTCCCTCTCTCCCTCTCTTCCCCCTCCAACATCCTCGGGAAACGCCTACATCTAAGCGAAACACGCAAAGAGGAATCCAAACTCCGCGAATATATTTCCTAGAAATCCAACCAACCAACCAACCAACCAACCCGACCAACGAAATAACTAACCACGCCCTTCCCCCTTTCCCCCCCCACAGAACAAGACACCCCCCTCTCGACCCTCCTATCCCAATCCGAGCCCCTCGCGCCCGCCGAGCGCGCCGCCCTGCTAGAAAAGACCCCGGCCCTCGCCGCCGCCCACCACGAGGCCGCCAGCCAGGGCCAGACGGCCGCCCCGGACGCCCGCGACGACGTCGACCTGCACTACGTCTGCTTCGTCAAGACCGACGACGGCACCCTCTGGGAGCTCGACGGCCGCCGCCGCGGCCCCATCGCCCGCGGCGCCCTCGCCGCCGACGAGGACGTCCTCTCCGAGAAGGCCCTGCTCTGGGGCCCCCTCAAGTTCCTCGAGCGGGGCGGTGGCGACATGCGCTTCTCGTGCGTCGCCCTCGCCTCCTCTCTGGATTGATTGACGAGGGCCGCCTCCAAGCCAGCGGCCGGTTGTCACGAGAGGAGCGGAGAAGGGCGCGGGGGGCAAGGTGTCTAGACCTATGTGCTGCGTGTGTACTAGACAAAATCTGCATATTTATATACCCAAAACGTGTGTATATAAGTCAGGAAGAGCATACCTACACCTAGCCGCCCCCAATTTCGGGGCGTAGCAAAGAGTTGTGATGAGCCTCCCTGTGCGTAAGCGGCACCTATCGCCTTGGTTGCTAGATTTTCGGGATGGCCACCACCAGGTTAATAAAAAAAAGAAATTTCTGATTCAGACGAGCTCCGTTCTTCACTTCACCAAGACAAGACGAGACGAAAAGAGCGTAATTCATGACGGCAATATAACATTCTATCGGCTTAATTCGGTTATTTCCTTTTTAGGGTTCTCATCTACCTACCACCCGCAACGCACCAGCCCATCAAGCTGTCAATCCTTTTTAGCCCCGACAGGCGTGAAATCCGAATGATGGGATGCTACCAGAGGTCCTCATCACTCGTCGCTGTGCGCAGGGCAATCTGGGGTGTTTTCTTGTCGTGTGGAAATTAACCGCGCAGTATATTAAACAATCGTCTCCATATCCTTTGTGCTTCGTAAAGTCGTGAGTATCTCAGGGTCAGTTGTTGAGCTCCGAGTGACAAAAAGGGGATGTTCCAGGTCATGAAGAAATGGCCTGATTGATCGATACGTAGCTCCGCCATTCACAATTTATGCCAGAGGACTATATCGACCCAGACCTGGTCCGGTGATGGAACACCTCGCCCTGAATAGGTCGAGGGGCGTCCGATGGGAGCGTCCCCGTCCAACCTCCCCGGTTGAAGTCATAACAGGGCGAGAACGCAGGTGCGGATCTAGGAAAGGGGGGCATTGAAGACCAATGTTGGAGGCCACTGAAATGACCAGGGGAGCAACAAAAATTATGGCAAACTGGAAAGGGCAGGTAAAAGTGGTACGCAGCACGTCCCATGTCAAATTGAGTTGGCATCGAATAGTCGGCCAATCTGGGCGCATATCCAGCCATTCTAGGCTCGTACCCAGTCATCCTGGGCTCGTACCCAACCGTCTTCGATCTATTGACTGTTTCAGCAACTTTCCGCAAGTCAAACGAGGCTTACAAACTAGTATATGTATGATGTTTACCTTTGCAATTGGGGAATGACTTCAGGCGGAGAGCTTGGCCGGTGGGAGGACGACGGCCAGTCCTTCGGAGACAGTACCTGAACCCACCAATCGACTTCGGAAGAACTTGACGTTGCAAACGAACCCGAGCTTCTTTTCAGACTCGGGACGATTGGTCCGCTCTCTGTATTGGTAGGCGAGTCCCTGTTCCCGTCGAGGCCATGGCGTCCTAGATGGCCTGGTTGTCCGTGGTTGTTACACTTGTGCCCGCCAAGGCTGGCCTCTCCGCCACACGTAGCCAAGTCCTGGACATGTAGAAGAATATGCCGGGCAAGGTCTTCCTCTATGTGTCCGTGCTCATCCGCCGAGGTTCCGCCCACCGAGGTTCCTCCCGTCGTCTTGTTCTCCTTTCTAAGGAGCTTCGTAATACTGTCGAAGAGGTCATCTAGCGAGGGTAAGTTAGCCAGGTCGATCTTCGAGGACTGCAGGAACTGATTTGTAGTCTCTTGTCCAGCCACCTTTGCGCAGATGGTGCATTTTGGATCGTGCTTCTTGCTGCTCATGGCACAGGCGGCGGATCTTGTACAGATATCACACCTCGAATCGTACGGGATCTCCGCGCCGGGATCAATCCGAAGGCCTTGCAGGAGCTGGTCGGGGAGCTCTCCCCCCTTCTTCGCTACCTTTTTCAAATCCTTCTCCTTTTGACGTCTCTCTTTATCTTGTCTTCGTTTGTCTTTCTTCTCCTTAGCCTTCTCTTCCCTAGCGGTGCGTCTAGCCTCACGGCGCGCTTTCTGTTCCGATTTCTTTTTCTCTCTCTCCTGTTTCTTATTGTCTACCTCGGCCGCCTCGTCTGCGGACTGCCCGGGTAAAGGCTGGGCAGGTATGGATATATAAAAGTCGGGAGGAGGCGGTGCCGCGGACTCAGGGGCAAGGCCGGAGGTTCTCCTCGTCTTTGGCGCCGTATTGGGATTTCCTGAACGTGGTTGCTTACGGGCGGAAGGCGACAACCTGCTTGTGGCTGCTTCGAGAGTCTGTTTAACGCCCATATTCACCTTCTCCATCATAGTTGCGGGCATCCGTTCCAAGGAGTCAACCCATGGAGAGTGCGTTTTGCCTAGGATATCATAACATCAGGTTGTGCTCAAGTAGCAATAGGTGGACACGCCAAACCTTCAGCCGGGGACTGATTCGCGGCTGCATGCTCTGAAAAATTAGCAGGTAACATGAAATGCGGGGGGCCATGAGGCAGTTTTGCCGACTGACCTCTTGACGGGGTGGCGCTAGTACCAGACGCACGTTCTTGATAAATCTTGTTAATCACATTCGAATACATGTGGCAAACTCAAGACATACCGGCCCGTGTTTTTTTCTTCTTCTGCTCGCTCTCCTTGGTTTTGTTCTCGTCTCCGACAGGGGGTTCTGGTGCTAAGGAACAGTCAATGTGAAGCTCACCAACCGATTGGGGGGACATCACACCAGATGATGGCACGGCTTCGCGGGGTTCGGCAGTGCTCCCGTCGTCAGCTTCTTTTACCTGCTCATCGCGTCGATCCGACTGCTGGGCTTGGTCATCTGGGTGGAAGATTCGAGCCAAGTCATCGTCCTCCGGCTCAGGTTCGTCGCCACGCCAGTCACATGTGTTCGCTGGGCGGGATGGCTGTTGACTCTGTTCCGGTGGGTGTGCCAGATCGTCGAGTTCGGGCTCAGGGGCATCACCTCGCCATTCACAAGCACTATTCGGTGCTGGGCTTCTAGGGGACGCAGTTTCATCGTGACTGGGATCGCCGTCTAGTTGACCGGCGATTGCGGCAGCTTCCGCTTCCGCTTTCGCTTGAAGCTGCTCCCGGGACAGCCCGTTGCCGTCGAGTGAATAGTGCATGACGGGGAAAAACGAGGGTTATGAACAATACTTGTCAACGAGGATTGCCAACGAGGGCTGTCAACGAGGGCTGTCAACGAGGGCTATGCTAGATTTGGACTCCGACGTGTTGCGTATAAGTGGGGGGGTGTAGGAGGCGGGAAATATTCCGTCACAAGATAACGGCTACTCAGATATCAATGTCGCGTAGGTGATATATTCTGATTTATTGATAGGACACAGCTAGAGGGGGGGATGAAGGGAACCCGGAGTGGAATGCCTCAGCTACCTCGGAGGTGGGTAGACTCTGAGGCTCAAGGAGCAGGGTCGTGAACATGGCTCGTGCAAGGTCAACGAGAGAAATTCTGCTGGTGCCATCCTTAATGCTCGAATAATGTTGGCAGGCTCTCGAAAAGTTCTGTGCTTCAGGTAGGAGTCGCTCCATTTCCTTGCACGTCAAGCAGTTGCTTGCGACGAACTAGTCTTATCTGAGATAGGTCCTAAGGTTGTGGCCTTGATCGACGACAACAAGACGAGAAGTAGCATGGCGAATGGACTTACCCAAGTGGCCTTGGAATAACAGCGAAGCTGCGTCATCGTGCAACATGTCATGGACTTGCGGTTGTAAGCACTTTCCTCCATTTCTCACAGTATCACATGTCATTTAAACGTACATGTAGTGAACTTAGGAGGTACCTGCCTACTTACATGGTATCTTAACTGGTAGGTACACTTGATACGAGGTAGATTCATACCAATAGATTTTCGCGAAATTGATGCCAACGCTACAGCTAGTAGTTGTCTAGGCTACCAACAGGTTGTGTAATACGGTAACTCTTCTCGATAGGTAGTTGTAATAACGTTGTACTTTAACGATGGCCCCGTTTATGGGGTCTATGTTAGAAGGAGCAAATTGATGCTACTGTATCTTTCAGGGGCGGTGCGTATTCTTGATGAGACCTTAGTTCGCGATTGTTCTACCTATTGGAGAGGGTTTTTTTGACGACATCATGGAGCAGCGGGAAAAGGGGCTTCGCCTCATTGTTTGATAGGTCTGGGATAATTACCACCTACCTAACTCGTCAGCGATCAAGACACCTATGAGATCGCCCACCGCCGGACGGATTATAGCCGCATAACAATGCATATTCGAAACGACGTGCATCGCATCCTACGAAAAGAATAGGATGGCTTGTACTTACAGCAGACGATGCCAAGGCTCCACACTCCAGCAATGAGGGGCCAGATTCACAAAGTTGAAATCATGAATTTCCCCTCACTGCAGAACCTGTCAGACATGCCTAAGTAACTAGGTATCTACTTAGATAGTAGTCGTATCACATCTTGGAATGCCACCAACACAAGCCACGCTCCGTGATCCCATCCCTTCGGTCTTCGGGGATGCCCAAAGCGGAGCCCATCCTTCCTGAGGTGGCATCGCATGCTGCTGTGTCCGGGTACCTTGCATTAGGTCCAGATTGGGAGGCAAAGAGGCACACCAATCAGACATCTCCAAGCCACGGGTCAAACTTCGGGGATTTTCACCAGGGCTCGCCAGGTTCGGCCTGCCAATGCCAATCCTGGTCCTGCGGTGCTGCATTCCACGTGGACCAAGAGAAAAAAAAAGCGCGCTGCATTTACTTCGCACCCAAGGTGTCTTATTCTCTGCGTGCCGCACCTGGTACAGAGTTAACCTCTTCACGCACCAAATAAGAATTCACATGTGCCTAGCTAAAGTAGTCGCAAACGCCGCCACCTGACCCAAACATATGGGCGATACAGGTGGATGTATGCAGCCACAGTAGACCTACCGTACGTACGGTATCGCGGTACCTATCTCATACTTACTTCTACCAATCGGTCTGTTTAATTGCCCGAGACCACCTGAAATAATGTAAACAGAACCAAAACAAATGCCAGGTAGGTAGTTAATAACACGGGAGATGACTCAAGATAATATCAGCATCCTCGTCGATCAGGCGTCGAGGCGACCAGGTTGAGTGAGTATCTACTAGGTACACTTAGGTGTGCATGGACCGTGTATTTCCAATACAGACAGTGTATACTTGGATTCGAGGCTAGTTAGCTGATCGGCGGCATAAGTACTTCTTACCTAGTGGAAAGCGAGCGCACTAACACGGCAACAAACACGATGAGCCGGGTCGAGAGCCGAGTGGAAGATTTTGCGGTTGTGGTATCCGGCTGGCTTGCCTGGGCTAATCCTGGAGCGTGGTTGTGTACCAGGGAACTGCTATACTTTTCCATGGGGCCCGGCATCATCCGTGATTACGATACATATTAAAGTATCTGAGCCTTGTCTGTCCCAAATATGACCTATCTCTGTTTGCGCCATCTTAACAGTCAAGTAAATAAGTACCGGAGGATAGCTGCCTGCGGCTGACAGGAATATTTGCTAACCAAATCCAGGGGCCGGCGCGTCTGCTACCTAACTCTGTCCCTCCTTGTTTGCTTGATTCCGACACTGTGGTCTAGTTGTTCAGCTGAGGACTGGCTTAGTAACTTGCATCTGATTACGTTGCGATTTCACGTGAAGACTGTTCGTATATTTTCTACTTTGCGCATAGGTCCACGACTAGCTACATATACTAAGGAGATTTCGCAGTAGTTCCTGAATCATGTTAGAGCGGCGCCAGCATCCCCCTCATTTTCTAAGCAGTACCATCTTGACATGCGAGATTCACTCGGATGAACGAGTGCTAAATCGCAGCAGCTAATCCCCATCACCCCTGAGTCCTAGGGAGTCCTCTCGCTGAAGTAGTTAGGGTTCTTGTGACTCGACGAAGTGATAATGAATCAGATACCTAATACGAGCACTCAGATAATACCTACCTAGGATTGCGAGCTGCCTACCCCCCACATTACTTAACCTGGTAGGTACTTTAGGTATCCCAAAGCCAAGGACAAGTGCTGAACTATTAGCGTAGATAGATCTCGCGGATCGGAAACCCCGGTCGAAATATGGGGTCACCTAAACCTACCAAGTAAGTATGTAGCCTATCAGGGCAGATCATTAAAGCTCCGCGAATCGAAGCAACCCGAGTCGTCGGGAAGCCGAGAGCAATATCGTGTCCGGTATTGTATCCAAACGAAACGCTTGGATGGTCTACGTCAGACGCTGACGGGCCGGAGTCATGGATCTCACCTTCCTAGTACTTGTATGCAGGACACATATTGCGATCTTCAACCACGGTCTCACGGAGCTTCCCCGCCAACAACGAAAAAGTATACTCGAGACAAACGCAACCCGTGTACTTCGTAGTACCCGCTGTAACTTACTGTAACTTGCCATTGCAACAAGCACGTCTTTTCAATCGTTAATCATTAATGCGGAGTACCTAAGATATAATAGAAATAATAATAAAGAGTCAAAAGATATGAAGTGTATTACCTAAACTAGTAGGTAGTATCTGGCCGGTATGCCTCCATAATCCTTTGACAGTCCCAGCGCCCCCAAGACATCAAACTCAGTCAACCTTAATTTGTCGATTCTAGTATCTATTGAGTTAATTTCTCTGTACTTGTACTTATTTTTAACTCATACATTATCCATGTTCTGTTCAGACAAGTTACTAAGTAAGAAGTAAGTAGCTGTTTGCAGTTCATTGACCCGTCTATAATTCGCTGGTTCGATGTACGTTCCCTTCAAGGTCAAGCCCCCTACGGCTCTCCGCGAACCAGGGAGTTTTGATAAGTACCATGATAGTACGCCTATGCTACATACAATTCATAGGTAGGTACTTAAGTCAAGTACCCTAAACAATGAGGGTAAATTTCCAATGTTCGCGTTCCCTCTTGTCACACAAGGTCCATTGTGCCTGCGGTCACTGCCAGGAGTACACAGGTACCTGCTAAGAAAAGGAGCCAACCCAACTGCAAATTTAGCGTCAAGCCGTCTACGTATCTTACGTAGATCGGTACCCTCCAAGGTACCCCACCCGCTTGATTGTAGGCAAAACTCCACGCCTCTCCGCCGTCGATCAGGAAGTTTATTCCTTCAATACCACCCCATGTAACATGTAACCAAACAAGATGCTGCATATTATGCATGCTTAACTTACTTTTTTTTTCTTCCTTGCCTCCTTTTCCCCCTCCTCTCCCTCGTCACAGATTTATTTCTTCACTTGTCGGAGGGGCCTCCCTGCATCCAAGTATTGCGGTGCAGCTAGGCGAGCTCTAAAGTGCCCGCCCGTCATTCTACAAGTATTCCGTACTGGGATCCGTTGTCTACACCCGTGTTCTTCGTCTTTCTCAAGAAACTCTCCTTTCGTCACTCACAGCCGAACCGCGAGTCTCGTATACGACGAGCATGTCTTTTCCACCATCTATACAACATCCTCCGCTGTCATAATTATCTCATCCCATCCCAACTTGTCTGATCACGAGCCGCCACGCGTATTTGTATTCTACCCGGTACTCATTATCTCACACTCACGGACACGACTACCTCTCGGGCACCTCTTCATGTTGTTCTCGCTCGGATAATCTGTACAATCACCTGACTCCTCCCATCAACACCCCGATCATTCACGTTCCATTCTTCCCCTTGGCTGTGAAACGCGGAGGGATCAGCTATAATTATCTGCAAACGCCGCTCCTCGTCTCTGTTTGTTCCTCGACCTAAACCTACCAATCCTCGGCCCCCCTTCGCCTAAAGTTTCCTTGTTGTAGGAACTCTGCACTTTCTGATCTCATATTTATTGCCAACCTACGCCCACGGATCATTTGGCTACGGGAGCGGCAAAACAAATGGTCGAGAGGAGTGTCAGTTCCACCAAACACTAGGGACAGTCTCGGTCGATATTAAACCGCCCAAGATCTCACCCCGGCTGGGCAATGGTATCAAGATGGGGCTGCTAAGCTTTCTGTCTAAAAAGTCTTACCCAGATCTGACTGAGCGCGGCTCGCTCAAGACAAGCGCCTACAATGCGACGGTGGCGTCATCGCCACCAATCTACGGTATGTGTGCTTCCAATCTAGTAGCATGGGTATTGTCTCACTCACAGCTCACGTGTATTCTTCAGGCGCCTACCCGGTCCGCGGCAATGGAAGCAAGATTCTCGAGAAGTTTCAAAGGTCTCATCCCAACCTCGCAGCCGTCTCTCACTACAACGCACCGGCGACTTCGCCCATCGTTGCTCATCGTGCGGGCGATAACTTTCACAGCTCCGGCGAGGAGCGGCCTGGCACGGTTTCTTCCAGCCAATCCGGCAAAGCCGCAAGTGGTTCGAGCCTACAATCGCAGTCAAAGCCAGGATTACCACCGCCTCAGAAGAAGAAATTTGGCCCTTACAGATTGCCGTCGAAAGTAGTGACTGATATCCAAACCTCGTCGACCACGGCGAAACCCGCACCGTCACCCGGATTGATATCATTGAATTCTGGTTTAATATGGAGTGGTGAATCTAGCAGATCCAAGGGCTACGTTGATCTCCTTGATGCTCAATCGATGATTAAGCCTTCCGATTTCTACGGCAGAATTCAGGCCGCGGGTACGAGGAATTATGGTGAAGATGTAGCCGACCGTAATATCAAGGACAAGAGCATCAGCTACAGGACAGAAATATCTCAGGAGCGGCTTCCAATTTCCGCAGATGCAAATTGGGTCTCAGCTATCACGCAGCACGTCGACGACCACTCTACTGGTGACTTTTCTAGGCGTCCGCGAATTCACCACTCTCTCAGCTCAGGCTTACGATCCAGTCACACGAGCGCCGACTCGTTCCCGAAGAGAACATCGTCCCGTCTCCCACCATACGGTGCGGATGAGATGTCGAGTCAGACAGCGTCAACCAGTACAGAAAGAGCAGCGAGACGTAAATCTATGCCTTCCCTCGCACCCGAATCACTGAGAAGCTCCTCGACGGCATGGAAGGGAGAGGAGCCTGATCTTTTCCCCGAATCTCTGAGGGATCGCGCTTTGGCAGCTATGGCGCATGGGCGAGAAAATACGAGACCGAACATATCTACCAAGAGGCAATCTCTGGTGATGTCACATGTCGAGCAACCACTGCACCCGAAGTTCAATGATCTCGAAAATCCCTTTCCTGCTCCGTCCTACTCATCGGATCAGCCCCGGCGGAAGACCATATCCCACCTTTCCGCGTTGGTAGAATCAAGGTCGGTCGTAAAGAGACGAAGCCTCACGGCTATGCGCACTCCGAGTCGGGGAGAGAGATATGAAGACACATACCTACGAAAAGCATCGAGGCGGAACACGCAACTCCCAGGGGACCATAACTCAGCTAGCCGCCAACTGGGAAGTACCACCGATCTTCAGGAACCTTTCCCCAACTTGCCAGCACATCAACTCGACACTCTATCACGTCAGTGATCTCCAATGTCTGCGTCTTGTATTTAATGCTTCAAGGAATCGGTGCTAATTTATAAGTATAGAAATGATTTCTCCTCCCGCTAAGTCCGCGTTCAACAGAGACTCGCCCAGTCAGTTAAACCACCCTCGGAAACAGAGTCTCATCTCCCTGTCCAGCGCGAGTATCAGGGCCTATGAGATGGAAACCCCGGTTCCAGAGCGCGCCAGCAGCCTCAGTCACTGGTCTGTGACGTCCGAGACGGCCATGTCAACTCTGAGCTCGAACCCCTTCCGGCCTCAGTCAGGCCACACCGCCAATACCTCGGTCGATTTCTTACCAAAGTCTCCATTAGCCGCCTACCACGAGCAATCAATACCTCCCGTCCCCGATCTTCAGTTCTCAAAGTCGTCCCCATCCACAGCCCAAAATACATCGGTCACGACGTCTCCAACCTCCCCGGCCTCCCCTTCCTTACCTCGCAGCCGCCAGTCGCCCGAGTTCTACCTGGAAGACTACGCCTCGTCTGACGGCAGCTCACCATCCTTGTCGAGGGGCTCGTTCGAAGAAGATCTCCTATTCTCAGATTCAGGCTACGGTACCTCCGGGGCCCAGATCTCTGGCCTGCCGGGCTTGTTCGACGCGGTCGTGCCCGCTTCGTTAGCCGACATGCCAACGAGCCAGGTCCACGGCGTACCAGGACTGTTCCACCACATGCCTGTCTACCCCCACAGCGACTCGGACTATAGCCTCGAGGACCCGGGGCAGACGGACTCTTCCGACGATGAGCTGAATTTTGACATACCCTTGAGCCGGGCGAGCTCGGGACTTCGCGACATCCTTCCTCGCCAAAGTTTCGCGGCAAGGTGGCCGCCCGTCGGCGAGGAAGACGACCTATAGGGTCGAAAAGGCATAGTCGGATTCTGCTTTACCGAACAACACCGAACACCGAAACACGAAACCTTCACACGTATGTTTTACACGACCGACACGAGGCGTTGGACACGAGGCGTTGGACATGGACACGGACACGGGGGCAGCAACGCAACCATGATTTTATAAACGGAGGAAAAGAATTGATTGATCGGTTCAGGCTAGGGTTGGCTTTTGAGATGATTATCTCGCCGGCCGTTTTGTCTGGCTCTCTTCAGATAGGTATACGTTCCGTTCTGTTCTGTTTTTGACTTAAAGACTTGGCACGTTACGTTACTTGCCTGTCTGTTCGTCTGTTTGATTTTATGTACACTTAATTGAGACGATTGAAACGATTTGGGCGTTTGCACGACATGGGGAGTTCGGGGCCGGGTGGGCGGGCGGGCGGGCGGGCACATCGGAACTGGAACTGGGGCCGGGGCCGGGGAATAAAAAAGGGAGAGAGAGAGGCTACCTACTTCTTCGTGCCTTCGACTAATCACAGCTCAGCAATAGCATAATAGCAGCATCGAATCGAACGCTGCGCATGCATGAATTTGATTTCAACGTACCCGCGAATGAAGTGATTATGGAGTTAGATAATACGGACCAGACCGCGCTCTCTCATTGCATCACGTCGTGCCTACCTGTGGGTCTGACCCTATTAAACCCACACAGCACCAGTGCTTAGTGGGTTATTTAACCTGTATCCTGACTTTTTCTGTATCCATTCTATAAGTACAAGCTTTTACATATAATCTCCTATACAAAACTAAGTATATATTAAATATTTATATATGCACCGCAGCATTTTATATTTATAATACAGCGTTACGCATATATATATAAAAATAAATACATAGTGACATAGTTTATAGTATTTTATACGTCCGAGGCATTTTTTTAAGCAGGTATACTGTTATTATTGCCGTTGTTTTAGCAAGTTTCGTCCGTTGCCCTGCGTTTTGCTACGTCTGCCCGCTGTTATTAAAATATAGCCAAAACACATACTAACCTGCACACCAAAACATACAGCTATAATTAATTTAAAAATAAAAAAACAATATACAGAGGTAGAGATAAACATACTTAATATGCCTATATAAATTTTATATTTATTAAAAATATGTGTGCATTGTTATTATTGTTGGTGCTATAGCAGTAAAAAAGTACTTTTTATATACACTGCCTATATAAATGTACATCCTGTAAGAATGGATACAGAAAAAGTCAGGATACAGGTTAAATAACCCACTAAGCACTGGTGCTGTGTGGGTTTAATAAGGTCAGACCCACAGGTAGGTCGTGTCCAATTCAAATCAAAACTCTCAGTGAAAACACTGGCAGATGAGTATTTTCTTATCTTCATTGCCCCCCCACCCTTTTCTCTTCTCTAGTCTTTTCTTTGGTCTTCTATCTCTTCTAGATCTCGTATTCCGTAGATAGAGAGAAGGGGAGACGGACATGGGCAGGGATGGATGGGATGGGATGGGATGGGATGGGATGGGGATAGGGGGAAAGGTGGGAAATCAATCTATCCCCGTCTATCTCCATCCATCTTCACAATAAGTCCTCATCATAAAGTCAGCTACCCTATAGTTAATTTGCGCTTCATTCATCTCCGCTACAGCTATTTGGTATAAGACCGTAGATAATTATATAATAGAAGCGCACGCGGACTCGCGAAAGTGAAACTCAAATTCAGACTACCTACCCCCTCAACTCGCACCACATGCATCCCACTCCCAGCGTACCCGAGATGAAGAAATCTCGTATTTTTTCAGAACTTGATCAGCTTTCAAGCACTTTTATCAAGTGACTGTAACAGCAGATCGGTTCGTCGTCAGGCATATCATGCCATGCCATGCCATGCCATGCATCGAGACGGCTACCTAAGGTATGTATCTAATCACGAACAGGACAGCCACAGCCAAACTCTTCCCGGAATGTCGCCAAGCTCAAATCCTTCAGCCTGCGCAGGAATTTCTGCGCAACCTTCATCTTGGCATACCGGCCACTATCCGCAAACGCGCTCTCCCTGACCTCCCCGTGGACAACGATTGCAGCCACGACCTTGGTGGCCGCGAACTCGCGGTCCTCGTCGTCGGTCTCGGACGACATGATCCGCCACACGGAGCAGTGGAACTCGGTACCGAGGACGTTGGACAGCAGAGTGACCGGGTGGTTGTTGGCGTACGTGTCGTAGAGGTGCATGTCCTCGAAGTACGGCAGGACATGCGTGTCGAAGAAGCGCTGGACTTCCCCGTAGTCGTACTCGCTGTCGACGAAGACAGCGCCGATGTACGCTTCCACGAGATCGGAAAGGCTCTTCGGAGGCCGCTTTTCTCTCATCCAGTAGTTACGCGCGAACGCGTCGCGTCCGATGCCCGAGGCCTCGGCTTCCCGTTCGGCTTCGTTCCGGGCTTCCGTTATGGCCGTGACGTAGTCGGCGATCTCGTTTTGCAACCCCCCGGTCATCGAGACCATGTGCCTTTGCAGACCTAGTGATACGCAGAGACAGCCCAAGAACTGGTTCGAGACTATCGCCATCTTGTGCTCCGTCAACCACTGCGGGTCGGCCCCTGAGAATCTATGGAATAAGTAGTCGACACAAACCATGTCTAGAAGTGCGTCTCCAAGGAACTCAAGTCGTTGGTAGTTTGGAATTCCCTCGTAGATGGAGCCGTATGAAGGATGAGTGAAAGCGCTACGCAGGAGCCGAGGGTGCTTAAATGTATATCCCATCTTCTTCGTTATTTCGCCTGCGAGGTCATAATGCACAGCCCGAGGCGCAGAACTCTGCCATTCTGGTATTTTGTATGCTGCGTAGTATTCGTTGTAGGATTTCATTTTGTGATTGGGGTGGTTGACGAACTTGGTCACTGCTTGGACAGCCATATCAAAATTTTTCTGACTACGCGTCGTCAAATATGCTGCGCCAATGATTGCCTCGCAGACATCTGCGATGGACTTGTCAGCTAGGGCGTGGCTCTCTCCACTAACATACTTTCTCCCCTTGAGTAGTGTAAGTCCTTCAGGGTACCAGTTGCTTCGGGTTAAGCCTTGAGTTCTGATGAATTCCTCCAATTTCATGTCCAGCGCATTGTTGAAAAGATTCTTGTTGCATATGAGAACCATACGGTCCACGTGGAACTGAAACTCGTCGCAGTCCGGTATCTGAGAGAAGAGAGCGATTGTCGTCCCCATTTTCAAAAAGCAATCGCCAAGAAATTCGAGACGCTCATAGTTTTTTCCCATTCCTCGCTGTAGACTGGTTTGGTCTTCTGGTCTATCTTCAGTGTTATCGCTGTCTTTGGTCATGGCCTCGAGAGCCAAGCTCGGGAGTAGATCTAGACCAATGCACTTGCAAGCCTCGAGAGCGATGAGATTGGATTCTAATCGATAGATGATGGCAGGTAGATTGTAAGCCATGGCAACGATATCGACCGGTAGCTTCAATCGATTAGTGATGAAATTACTCTACTGGAATTTTGAACTTACAGCTGAAATTTTGAGGGTCTGGAAAACTAGATAACACCTTCGCTGGACGTCGTCGGCGATATCAAACTCGTCAAGTATATTTCGGCGGAGCGAAATCAGCTCTGCTTCGACAACTCGTAAGTTCTCTCTTCTCACCATTTTACCCCGAGACTTGCGCCAAATGCTGGCAACGACTGAGCTCCAAATGTCAAGTGTCGCCGAACCTCCGAGCCCTCTTGCACTACTTTTCGGCAACCCTGGCAATTGGGGGTCTGTACACTTCAGATCGGGACGCCTGCGTATGGTGTAGAATTTTCGCGAGCCATCATAGGGGTCAATGACAAACTTGTTATCGAACACATCTTCTTGCTCATTCTCCCACTCGATTCCGCTTGGCGTGTTCCGAATTTTGAAAATGCAAGGCCAATCGATGATCATGCGTGAGTTCGTGGCCCGGTCAAGTATATCGGAGTCGTGTGGATCAACCAAGGGTGCCAGAAAATACGGCATCTTCTCTACCTCAGGTGCAAACTCTTTGCTGAAGACATCTTTGAAGATTCTAATAGTGAACTGTACCAATCCGTCGATGTCTTCCGGGTTGCAGTCTATAGCAGCGGACAAAGGAGAGCATTCCACGTTTGATGTTTGCTGCTTCCCGAAATGAATCGAAAACGTAGCTGTGCGCGGCAACGGCTCCCGTGTCAGAATAGCGAGTGGCCGGGAAGGTCGCCCGAGTGCCTGTGGGTTGGAAAGCTTGATGATATTTACGAAGAGCCTCCCCGGACACCCAGAAATACACCATGCTTTTGGTTTTCGCCGCAGAGGATACTTGGCTCGTTTCTTAGAGGTAATTGCTAGTCGAGCATTACGCATGGCCGGGAGTCGTTTGGTAAAGGTTGATCGCAGATTATCATCCAGGTGTTTTTGCTTCTTCAGCTTCAGGCACATCTCGAAAGCTGCCGAGCATTTTGCGATCTGTTTTGACGAGGCACGCCGCCCAGTTGCGCTTTTGATGGGTGATATATCCGGAAGCAAGACCTCACATTGGAACGCGCCACCAATGTTGTGTACGATGTAGTCTGCAGTGTTCCGAATTGAATCGGCTGGGTGTGGTAAAGACGACACAAAGCTCGCAAGTACTGTGATGCTACTCCTGTACGTCAAGGTTGCACCAGTAGATGGGACTTTGTAAATTCTATGGCTTCTCTCTTTGGACAGGTGATATTCGATGTCATAGTCGCAGCCTGTGATGAGACGATCTTCCGGTAGCAATTTGCAAAATTCGCGCAGCTTATTCTCATGGTCTTGGACATCGGCAACGAGCCGTCGATGTGCATAATTCCCAATCTCGACCATTTGGTAAAACTTCGAGTCGGCCTGTCGTGCACGGCCTCGTGATTGGATGTATTGGATCACCGTCTTGTAAAGATCAAAGCGAATGACGATATTACAATCGGGGATGTCAATTCCCTCTTCACCCGCGCTTGTGGCGAAGAGACAATTTACTTCGCCGTTTCGAAACTTGTTGATAGTCGATCTCTGCTCAGCCAATGTCATACCAAGGCCACCAGAGGCATTACTGAGTGATCCCGTCTGCTTCTGGTCAGCTTGTCGCGATTCGGAGAGGTACTAAGATACTCACAAGTGTTCCTGCGATGTAACCCCGACGGCTCAAGGTAGGTTGCTGGAAAACATCAGCAAGTAGAGCTACCGTCAAGCGCTGTTCCGCAAAAACCACACATTTGTCTAGTTTAGGGTCGAAATTATTATTGAGATGCTCGATTAACTTGATGAGTTTATGTGAGAGATGAAATCGATCCAGTTCTAGCTCATGGAAGATGTGATCTTTCATCAGCTGATAGGCTCCCCGAACTGCGTCAATTGACTCTCGTTCGGTCTCGAGCATAGCAAGAGGCTGTAGTAATTCCATCCGACCGAATTCACGTTCTGTCTTGGCCTCGATCTTGTCGGCTTCCTCTTTGGTTAGCCAGAGTTGCCATACTCGGTCTGCCGCCCAACGTCCCAGCTCAGTAGTGCATTCTCTAGAAAAGGTAAATATTTTGGTGAATGCTGGATTTCGACCAACCATCCGATGTAGCGTCTGCCACAAGGCTGTTTCAAAGGGGATATCTATGTTATGGTACTCGACGAAGTCTTCTGTCGGTTTACAGATAGCTGCTCTCGAGAAGACGGTAGGGTCGTCCACTGTTGCTATTTCGCAATGCAAAAGACCCTCTAACTGAGCAGCGGCTACATGCACGTCTGTTTTGGCATCTACAGGCGATGCAGTCATGCCTAGAATACGAGGACGCTTGCTGTCGTCCTTTTCAAGTGTGGCGTAGAAATCCTTGATGATCCTTGCATACGGGTGATTCTTCTTTGCATGATGCGCTTCGTCGAAGATGAGAAGGTTGATTTGGTCCATAGATATGAAAGAGTAGGACAAGCATTGGCGGAGAACTTCGGCAGTGCATACAACTACTGTTTTTTCGTCGCATAGCTGCTTCCAGAATTCTATCGTGTAGATAGGCCGGATAGAGTCGCCCGTGAATGCATCCATTGGGAAGTCGAGGTTCGCCTCCAGGACTCTGTATTGTTGGTGGACCAATGCGACCTTGTCTACCTGGCGAAAGAGTCAATTGCGGCCCCAGGGCGATGACCCACGCCATTCACAAGGGACACCAACCAGAAAGAAAGCTACCCTATGATCTTTTCCCGCCCTCCTGTCCTCTAGTTCCTGCTCTACGACATGGCGGAGCAGGAGTGCAGCTATGAGGGTCTTGCCAGTCCCTGCATACTTCTAGTTAGCGGTCTCAAAGCTAGGCAGGATCAGGGGTGGTCAAGTGAGGGACAACCTGTGTCAAGCACGGCGATGATATTCTTCTCCTTGGCTCTCTCGAAGAGCTCAGTCTGGTATTCCCGGGGGCTGCTAATGATAAGTGCATCTTTAGCATCCCTCAAACCCGAGCTCGTTATCAAGGTGCTTTCGTTAGCCACGTCCGATTGGCGAATACTCTTGTATGCATCTGCCCTTTGATCTCGAAGCCAGTCGTCGAAGAGAGTTCTATCCCGTGATAGACCAGTCGTAGTGACTGGTTGTGGCGGGATACCACTCTCGATCGAGTCTTCATCGTCGGAATGAGCCTGGCCGTCCATTCCAACTTCGGCGAATAGGAAGACCAGAGCAGACGGATAGGTGGGAGAAAGTAGATACCTACCTCTTGGAAGGTAGATCGCAGAGCCCAGATAGTAGAAAGTAAATAGTAGAAGAGGCAGATAGTAGAACCTTATGTGGAGGGTACTAGAAAGAAGGCTACCTATAAGGTACAGTAGAAATGAAAGGTGCTGAGAAGATGAAGGTGCTGTTGCAAACAACAAACTCCCGGTGCAGGCACTCTTCACTCTTACTAGGTACCTGATAAAGCACTTCAAGTAGGTAGCCCATTGACATGCACCTGCCCGTCATATGTAGTAACCTGCACATGTCACCTAAAGTCCATCCTTACCTGTGTTCGTGTGAGGGTACAGCTTAGGTCGTAACCGAGATACGTCAGGGCTGGCGCATTGATAGTAGGTATAATAGACGTGACAACGATTACTGGTATTTCCGTTTCCGTTTTCTTATATTGCATAAACCCGCCCCTGAAATGAACCGGATGGGTAGATTTATACTCACGCAAGCACGTGTAGGCATGATGAAATAGCATAAATATAGGCTGGAAATGTAGCTTCGTCGATTATACGTTTTACCGGAAGAGGTGTTACAACGTTGTGATTTTATTTCGGGGTTTGTCAAAAATGAAGTTTGTTTAGATGAGGCTGAAAGAGGTTTACGAGACCCCTTGACGTGTTTAAGTGGAACGCCGTAGGTACTTCCTTTTATGTATACAAATAGGCTATTCTACTTTAGGAGTAGCTTACTTCTAGATACCTGGTCGCACTTCACAATGTTGCAGCTCCCTGGGCCAGTAGATCTTCCATCTCATCTACATCAACAATACAACGGCCATGGCGATACCTATCCGACAGTTGTGGTGGTGCATACTTTCCATCTGATTGAGCCATACTTTCCGTTATAGTTCTAGACCTGTACTTTAGCCCCTTCGCCCACTTTGGGGGCCTGAGATCTTTCCTCTCTATCCCGTCTCATCCCTCTTTCTGCTAGTCAATCCACATACATACATGTTCTTGGCGATCCAGATTCTTGGCCTCCTTGTACACTTCCCAAGCTCTGCTGGTCACACTGTTTCATACACCCACTACCAAACTATAGTCCACCATTATTAAGAGCCAATATGGCGGCGGAGTTGGAGCCTAAGACTCTCAAGTCTGCCTTTCAAGCTGCTGAAGGAAAACGCCTGGCGATCGAAGCGGCTTACGACACGACCTCATCAACTTATCATGAGGATGTCACCGCAGCACTCGGGTTCTACGAAGAATGTGCTCAAATCATCGACAGGGTCTCATTATTCAGCAGAAATGAATCCCTCGAAGATCTTGCAACTTCGGATCTGCCCTATCTCCTAATCCATTACCACATTGCCCGGTTGCTTCAGAAACTCTCAGCTGGTTCACCCTGGGAGCGGAAAAAGATGTTGGACTCAAGCCGCGAGGCGTACGAACGGTTTCTTCATCTGCTAGACAGCTACTCCATTCTATCCCCTGAAGACAGCAAGCTCTTCCTAGAATACAACGAAGATCCCAAGGGCTTCTCGACCATCTCAACCAAAGACCCAAATGCACGTCGCAACGCCAAGATTGCCAACTTCAAGGCCGAGAAGCAGCTGAAGCAGAAGTTGGAGTTTATGCGCAACTCGCCTCGCTACATAGAAGACGGCGGGGATGAAGAGGCCGTCCGCGAACTCCACCTAGCGAACATCGCCCTGAGCGTACATATGACATTCCAAGATCTCGAGAGCATCAACCGAGAAGCGGAAGTCTTGGCGAAAGCCCCTCCACCCTCGATATCACAACACGCCACTGTGGAAGAGGATGAACGAAGACGCAGAGAACCAGCAGGCAAAGATAGCTACTCGGATAAACTAGACGGTCCGTTGCGGTTGCAGGCTGGCTTCGCTGGACCGCTACTGAGCAAAGAGGGAAAGCCGCTGCAGCCATTCACCCTAGTCAGCAACCGACAGGAGCTGCAGCGCGGCGTGTTTCGGCCGGGACACAACCTTCCCACCATGTCTATAGATGAATATCTAGAGGAGGAGAGAAGACGGGGCGGTATCATCGAGGGAGGCGGCGAAGCAAGCGGGATACAACCAGAGCCGGACGAGGATAACATAGAGAAGGCGGACGAGGAGACGATGAAAGCACGGGAGTGGGATGAATTTAAAGAGGCCAACCCGCGAGGAAGTGGAAACACCCTGAATAGGGGTTAGCAAGAGAATGTCACTTAGCAGTTAACAGACTATTCTCACTGCCTCAAGTCTGTCTGCGAGGACTTTCACTTTCATCCACACACGTATAATGATATAAACATACATAGCAGGTACGTACCTAGGTACATCGCTGACGGTACACAGGTGACTGTCAGTGATGTCCTAAGTTGTCTCCACATGAAGGTACTTAGGTACCATAGTGCGCTACAAGCCCGCTAGCATACTAACGCCCCACTCAGCCTTGCTTGTCCTGGTATGGAAATGCATTGTTCGCATTATCTCGAGGCTGGGAGCTCCTCTGCTTCGCTTTGACAATCAACAATAAACAGTTAACCATAACATAACTACAAACCACAGTCACGACACACTGCAACGAGCTAATTAGCAAAAGGCACAACGACCCTTGTCCCATCGCCGACTCGCTTCAAGATCGCCTCAACGAACCCCAGCCACGCACGCGCGTGTGTGTGATGCCAAGACAATGGCGCCAATAGACCAAGATCCCCTCCTGCTGCTGCGGCAGTCAATCGCGTCGGGCAGCGCCATCATACCCACCGCCTCGGACGAAGCCTCAGCCGCCGAAGTCAGTCTCTCACAGGCGACGCATCTCACCTTCACTTCGCCAGCGCGCATCTCGCTCTCCATCGACACGCCCACGCGCTTCGTGTCCAACGACACGCCCGTCGATCTGCGCAGCATCTACTTTGCCTGGCTCAATCGCGAGGTCGCCATCCCCGAGTACAACTCGTATGCGTCGCAGCTCAACCAGGACCTGGGCGGCAAGGCCCAAGTCCACAAGTTCGCCTACATCGAGAAGCTAGACCTCATCACTTGGCTGGAGGGCGCCAGCGAGGAGAGCGAGTGCATCAAGCCGCTGGCTGCCGACAAGGACGGCACCGCGTCTGCTGCCACCGCTGCACTAGCCTCCAAGGGCGCCGCAGCCCCCACCGCCGGCGCCGCGGCCTCGGGGAGATCGGGGAAGGGATCGCTGGATCCGAGGCTGGCCAGCATCTATAACAGCGAGCGCAAGATGGGCAATCGCAATAGCGTATTACGAGGGATCAAGCCAACTGTAGGTCACTTGTGCCAGGCGCGAAGTCTCCTATCCATCACTCTTGACTGTTCCGATGCTTCAATACCGGAATCCTTGGATGTTGACCACTCTTTGCAGGACTTCTCCCACGTACGCAAGTTTGCCGCCTTGTTCATGGCCAAGAAACCTCTACATCCTTCGTCTTCCAACATCCCCAGCAATCCCGCCTTAGCATCCCATCAGAAACAGAAGCGGCCCGACCCCATCATTCTACTTTCGCCATCCGCGTCTTCCCTCCTCAGGATGTCCAACATCAAGTCTTTCCTCGAAACTTGTCAATATGTGCCACCCAATTCGTTAACAGCGAACTCGAGTACGATGGCGAACATGCTACACATCAACCGCATCATGAAGGACATCGACGCGAACCGACCCATGCGATTCATCCTAGTCGAAGGCACGGAGCAGTTCAAGCCCGAGTATTGGAACCGCGTAGTGGCCATCTTCACCACAGGCCAGACCTGGCAGTTCAAGAACTACAAGTGGAGCAACCCCAACGAGTTATTCCGCCACGTACCCGGCATATACGTTGGCTGGCGTGGCGAGCAGCCCCCCGAGAGCGTTCGCACATGGGGCCATAGAGTCATGAACGTGGCCGTGGACAGGTGGAGCAATCCAGGAACGACCACGGTAGACTCGAGTAGGTGGCGAGATCGTGAGGCCGTAGAAGGCATCTGGAAGGCGATCGAGAACAACATGCGTTCGAAGGGCTGGAAGCGCGACCAAGCGCCGTCTTCAATATGAAGTAGTAGCCTAGCCCAGGACCACCTCAGAAGACCGCGTCCATCCCCGCGGCAAAACACCCAAGCGCCGAGGCAACGTGTGCAACATTCAACCCACGAAATCAAAGCCCTAATATTCGAGGAGCGGCCTAACCACCACCGTACAGTGTCTTCGGCATGTAAATAGCAAGCAGATGATTATTTTTTCCCCTTCCCCCGTGCTCTGCGCAGCGTCGGGTGGAACATCAGATGCGAAATTGTATAACTATCAGCAACGGCGATGAGAGCGCAACGGCGTCCAGGAAGGAAATTCGGACCCGGGTCAACGGCGTAAATGGGGTTTTCTTGTTCCACGTCTGCACGTATGTACCTACTAACATACGTATCGCCGCATTCTTCAAAGATATGGGACTCTTCCTTAATTATCAAGACGCCCCAGGCGAAAGACGTGCTTTTTCGCCCAATGCGCCGTTTTGGGGATAGGATGGAGTAAAATAATGACAATATTATTCCCCAATTGATACCGTTGTTATGTTCTATCTCTTCGTTAATAGATGCCGATGAACCGGATCCCCGAATAATTCGAGTTGGCTGTGATAAAATAAACCTACATACCTCTTACTCAACATCAACAGACCTGACCACTTAACAACGCAGAGCTTTGTCTCTCATGCGCGATTGCTTGTATATCGCAAAGGGACCCGCAAAGACCGCCCGACCGATTTGCTTCGACCCGTTTCCTCGTGCCGTGCTCTTCTCGGGATCACAACCCAGACAGACACTCAGTTTCTCCCCACTCCCCTTCACACTCGGCGAGATGAAGGTATTTTATAGGTAGTAGGTAGGTGTAATAGTAACAAGGATTTGTAGTTAAGAGAATAGGCTTCGAATCAGCTATGATTATCTCTCTCTCTCTCCCTCTCCTTACTGAGGAGGACTTGCTTCGTCTATTTATCTACAACTTCTAGAACGAGCTTTCTCCCCTTTGTCCATCCATCCGGTTGGCACTGCCTTTTTCTAACTAATTAAAGGTCTTGGATTCATATAAATATAGGGAGGGTGAGTGCATTTTGTCTGGTTTCGAAAGTGTCTAACACCCCCTCGTATTTATTCCTAGGGGTCTGGCTTCCCCTGGGATCGGTCGTACGCGACGGGATCGACCGCGAGGGTCCTATTGCAGGTGCGATACCCCCCTGCTGCCGTGTAACACGGATTGAACTAGAGAACCACCGAACGAATCCGCGAAGGCGCCCCGGTGATGGTTTGGTCACGAGTAGCCACGGGCGAAAATACCGTGCTCTCTAACCTAGAGCTCAGTGGGTGATGGCATGTAGTAGTGTTTTGCTTAGTTAGGTACCTACCACTAGCATGTGAGATCCTGAGTTGGACCCTGTCTCGCCCAGCGTTACCTCAGTTAGACACAGGCGTATTGAGCTACATAGCTATACGGACAAGGACGAAGGCAGCGGAGAGATCGCCGACTTTCACTCTCAAGGTTATTTCGAAAGACAGGCTTGCACCTCTACGACGACGAAGGAAGAAGAAGAAGAAGAAAGTGGGCTCGGAGCTGTAGAAAAAGCACGCAGGCACAAGGCATGCAGATAGCCCTATTGCTTTCCTCATAATTATAGATAGCGCATAATTAAAAACCACATAATTCTTGAATGTTGTTTATTCATCCACCCATGCATTCATTCATTCACTCATTCTTGTGATCAACGAGCTAGCTACCTTCAACGCTAACCTTCAACAGTACAGAAACACGTCGTGGCAATTTCGCAATAACTATGCGACTACACGCCCTCTCCCATCCTTGGATTTCTGCTGAACGAAGGAGGCAGTCTGATCATGATCATACTGCAAACCGTAGTATCATAAAGTGACATTAGAGAGAGAGAGAGAGAGAAATGTAGTAACACATTCTTGCCCTATTGAACCTCCAGCCATGTAGCCTCGACGTTTTCTGCAGCAGAAGAATATTTTTTCTTGTCCCAGGAATCGTGCAAGCGATCTAGGTCGCGCCAGGGAGCCCATGCGTTCAACGGCATGGCATAGCTTCTAACGAACGATAATGTCCCTAGTCACCTACGGCGGGAGCAGACTATGCATCGCGGGATTCATTAAGAGTAAATTGTGCCGGCGGAGGCTAAAGGAGTTGAGAATGATACGATACATAGGAGTAGTCCCGTTCGTAGCCGCATCTATCGCCATCATAATTGATCATCTGCTGAACCATGTTGCTTAACAAGAGGAGAAGAACCTCTCGTATAACTGAGACTAGCAAGTATCCTAAGGCCCATAACTATTGTTAGCGTGCGCGAGACACAAGCCGATCGTTCGTCGTGCTACATGTTTCGCCGACGAAGAAATCGTTGATGGTTATATTCGTGCAAACTGAACGAGGGCAATTGCAGCAATAGACCGACACACTGCGACACTGACGCTGTTATTTTCGCAGCCTACGCTTGTGGAAACGAATTGAGGAATTAATTGTACTCTTCAGAGAATATATAGCTCCGATCAATCCGCGGCCGTCCTTCAACCTCTTCGCCATCGCCATCGCCTAACGCAGTGTCGACGGACTGGTTCGCGGGAGTTTCTATGCAGTAGTCATCCGATTATTAGTGTTTTAGGACGTTGTCTCTGGTCCCCTAATAAACAAGTTCATCGAAGTTTAAAGTCTTTCAGGTAACATTGTTACTTCAGAAAGTCTGCCTCGGTAGGTTAGCAGAAGGCTTGTCTGCATCGAATTGTTAGTATACCCATAACCAGAAGGTGACGGCTCAGGCGCACCCCTGCCGCAGAAGAGATACTCAAGAGACTCATAGTTCCCTTGATTCCAATGCTTCTCTGCTCAAAGTAAGCTTAAAACAATTAAATATCACGTGGGCTAAGTATTCTATATTCGTGAATCCTCGAGATTCCCTATAGTAGCGAGCACGTGATTATATCGAGAAAACGCTTGGGATGCGAGCAGAATAGGAGTATTTGGGCTCAGGATAGGGGGTTCGCTACCCCTTAATTTTATGTCGTTATCGTGCTGCTCGCAATGGCAGTGAGTTGCATGGCCAGAAGCACCATTCAGCGAAGTGAGAATGAAGATGAGATCGGGACAATGCCTCGCCCCTGATCTCTTGTAATATATCGACCGTTTCGAGGTCGTTTAGGCAGTGCCTCGCGGCGGAGCCAGCTTTTATTTATGCTATCAAGCTGCCCTCGGCTCCACAGCATAGGAGCCGAAAATCACATGGAAGAGCCAAGGGTCTGTGACTAAAATAGTATATGCCAAACTTTCTGTCAAATCTTCCCGCTATGCGCTACGGCCAGTTTTGCATGAAAGAGGTAATTACGACCAATGCTTGCCAACATGCACGCAAATGCCTCTGCTTTAGTTTTCATAAATTTCTGTCTGTAGCACGACAAAGTATTGTATGACGGACCGAATTCATGCCTGGGTATTTGTATTCATAGTAGATATCCCCTACTACGGAGATTCCGCCTTGTCTACAATGCGCATGAAATACCCTCTGGCGCTAGCGATTTTTGCGAGAGATAGACTCATTTTAGGACTAATTTCAAATCGGAGTAAATTATCCAAACAACGCCGAGTCATTGTTCGATACCGTTGTTTAGGGGCAGTTTCGTATGTCTTGAGCAAGTTCTACTCAAGAACGAGTCGGGAGCCATAAGGCCATCTCTAGTCTCAGGAAATAACAGCAACAATATCTGTAGGCCATGATGCCGAACTTGCCGTTGCTCTTACACTTTTACCGGTAGTTTAACGATCTCTTTAGCCCTTCATCGAACATGAAATCAGCTGTCCGGGAGAGACTCATGATCCAGAGACTCTTGCCACATCATAGCTCGGGCTATCAAAAATAGCAGAAAATGCAATTTTGAAATTATAGCTGAATACTTTTTCCATAATGGGTCGTGTTTCTTTTCTCTTCCCTGTTTTTGGCGGTTAACACTTAACAGTGTCATGTTGGCCGAGATACACAGTTCGTTAGCATACACATAACTCTATTTCAACATCATGTCGTAAGCCAAGCTTGTTTAGAAGTATCGTTCCGTCATAATCGTTGATGAAAGATTCCAAAGCCGAACGCCTCGTCCATACGAGTGTCGCCATCTTGAGAATACTTCCTCTGCCGCCTCTGCTCGCCAGCCTGTAATGGGCTCTACATGGACTTAAGAATATTATCTCCTAAATGTTGCGAACTTATCTTGTCTCGAGAAGCCTAAGAGTCAACGTTTGAATGCTCCTCGTCTAGTCTCCGAAACAGAGTTTTTACTTTGTAACACCATTCAATAGCCTGGAATCGCGACCAGTATCGTATCGTCATTTTTGATCTCCAAATGGTATGATGGATCCAGTTTGCATGTCTTTCTCCATGTATTAACACATGGCGGGCTAGGAACAAGGGATATAAAACGCGAGATCATGTCAGTCAGCATCATGGATGATGATTATCTGGGTTCCTCGCTCGTTGAGTGTCCTTCCTGCGCCACTCGGCGTCTGCCTCCCATATCCCGTCAGACCCAAATACAATAGTGTGGCCATGAAGCCGTAAGCAATATGGATTCCTCAGCTTCTCAATATTTCTAAATTTAGACTCGATCCTTCTCAACGACTTCCTTACGTTTTGAACTAACAGCCCTCCCGAAGCCATTCTTGACCTACGATCCGATGGTGGTTTCGTTCATCGTAATACTCGCCCTCGCCGTTGCGACGTGCAGGTGTCTTGGCATTGCCTACGACGAGGTGAGATTCTGGTCGCAAGGCGGGAGGAGACGGTCAGTCCCAGCAACCATTCGCATCATGACACCAGCATGAACTAACATCCAAACTCAAAATAAGCACGAGTATCTGAGGTTCATTCTACATTAGTCATGACTTTTCTAAGCATCGCATTGAGCTATATATGCAGGAGAACAAAACTACAGACAGGCATGGAGAGCTATTCTTGAACACATCATTTGTCGAGTAGCGGCGCGTCGCATATCCAGTGCCAGGCCGTGGTGTACTGCAAGTTCACGGTTCTCACTATGCTACCAACGAGTAAACCCTCAAAGGGTGACGTGAACACGATTAGAGATGGGATACGGTTCAGGAGGTGGAACCCCCTCGTGCCCCTAAGGTCAGCCAAGAATGGCCATGCAGGAACGAGACCGGACGGCAGGAAGTTTGATAGCGGCAGACAGGCAGATAGATAGGTAGTTGACTGAACAGCCGGGGCGTCGTCTGAGCTTAACTTGAACAAGCTCCTTGCTCGGCGGAGGCTCCGTGCCTCGGCCCCCCCCTCCTCCCTCCCCGCCTACCGAAGAAGGATCCCATGAATTCGTCTACCTACGCACTTACCACCACCCTTCGCATCGCATCGCATCGCCGCGCGCGCGCGCAACATCGGATGTGTCGGGACGCCGACATTGAGGGGGGCGCGGATGAGGTAGCCCGTATGATGTGAGCGAGAGGAGAGGTGACATCAGACGCATGCAGCGTGCTTTTCGCGAAATTGGGGTAGGAGAGAGGCTCTACACTACACTACACCTTACAGTAGGTACTGTAGGTAGATAGCACACATGCGACCCTACCCTACACGGCTGTTGTTTTCTGCGGCCGCCATTGGCCGACCCGCGGATCCGAAGCTGCGTCAATCCAATAGTTTAATCTACGTGCCGAGCGAGATGGACCACTTGTCTGAGGGCGCCGACCCCTGGTGAGATTTTACATGTCCGCGGAGGTCGGGGATTACCAATGCCACCCACGTGGCAATAGGCTTTTTATCCGCTCCTCGCGCAGCGGGAAACGAACGTGGTCATGGTAACACCAACATATCTATTCAAGGCCGATGCTCCTCGGTATATGCCATGTTGGATGGAGGTTGATTTGGGTTCCCACCAGCCGTCGTTCGATAGGTCGGCCTGCTGTGGTATAAGCCGTCCTGACTTTAGCTTGTCGCATGGGCGTTCTGGTACGTACTTTAGGTATACCTTGCATACTTCGTTCCCGACACGGCATCCCATACCTAGTAACGCCATGTCTGACTGAAGTGGCTTGTTGATAAGAATCTATCTCCATGGTCGATTTTACCGCTGCCGTCTCTGTGAGTGATTTCTCGAACCTTGCACGGCTCATGTTCGGTTTATGCTGCCCTACTAAGACGTATATAGTAATTGTGTACTTTTGCCCCCCTGGGCTTAATGACGTCTTACTTATCATAGAGATATCTAAATTGAGGAGGATTGGGGGTATGCTTTTGACGAGAAGAGGCGACGGGTAGGAATCGGTTATCTATCTAGGTATTTAGTGTGGGCAGAGGTAGCGGTTCTAATAGAAGAGGAACTATTTGCCTTTAGTTTCAGACCTCTGCGCCACCACCGTACAGCGAGTGGTACGCCATCTAGGGTGCCTACTAGTGTGCCATGTATGATGATGCAATAGGCATCGTGTCTTGTCTCTAATATCAAATAGGAACTTGCCTACATGTTAGGGGGCTTTGTACCCGCCAAGTAGGTCGGAAGTAGGCTGGCACTTCTGAATGCCAAATGGTAGATAGCTCGGGAGCCGAGGGCATACCGTCGAACGTCCAACGGCCTTGCTTGATAAGAAATGATGCGATAACCCACCCGACGCGTAGCCGTGGTCCGTCAACGGGCTGATTGGCCCATGTCATTTTTATAGCACCTCACCGGCCGACAAAAAATTAAAAAACGGTGACAGCAGGGCGGTATTAAAGCCAAGCTTACGGGACGTTGGCCTCCGAAGTTCATATCGAGATTGGCGACTTACTTAAGGCATTGATTGGTATACGTGGTGCTTCCTGGGACATGTTTGACGTCGACCCGCTGACGGCATCTCTATCAGTGTTAGTGGGAAGAGGTAAGCTGCCATTCAATGGGATTAAGCGCCTGCACGTGGAAATGCAACCGTATGATGTGGTTGAATCGCCACCCCCTACCAGCATGTTGGTTACGAACAGCGTCGATCCGTCGGCATTGCTTGACGTGCGCTGCAGCTTCATTGCTTTCCCGTGTAGGTATTCGTATCACCGAACGCCTAATTCCGAGGACCCCTGCGGTTAGTGTAGCTCTTCAGCAATCAGAGAATAAGTACTCTCTGCGCTCGAGCTTGATCCAAAGTTCATGAACCACTTGTGTAGGTACAATGTCTCATACTTCCGCCACATTGTCATATCTAAGAGTACCTGTATCTACCGAGATGATGGCTGATCCGGGAACACTAAAGTTACGTTGGGCTCCCGTGATCGTCAAATCTCGCTATTCTGCGCTGGTCCGGAGCCACTGGAGCTGCATGAAACAGGCCGGCGCTGTGATTCATCTGGCGGTGTAGCATCGTGCGACGGGTTTGGTGGCCTAGAAGGATAATCTGGCGAGATGATCCAGCATTTGTGGGCGTGCGACAAGCGACCTACCGAATCGCTCGGAAAAGATCAACGATTTTCGAACCAGGCGTGCCGCCGTCGCACTAAATACCTGCCACAGTCATTAGGGGAGGGGAGGGAGAGAAAAGAGAGAAAAAGAGGGACTCTGAACACCGACGCACGACGTTAAGAGGACGGCGCCATTGACCGACGTGATAGGCCGCTGACCCGGCCTGGGGGCTACACTATGCGAAAGCCACATCAACTGGTACGGTAATTTCATGCATGACCAGATGCCGTAGCCGGAAGAGAATCCCACTTCCTTGCATCCAGGTGGCAGTGGGAAAGCCGAGCATTGGTTGTCAAGAGAAATGATAAGGCCATACATACACCTACCGCTCATTTGTGCGGATATGGGTGAGCCCTTGCGGTCTTCCCGCTAAGGTCTGCCTGCAGAAATAACGTGCTGCTCGTCCCAATGCGTGCTTTCTTGGGTCGCACCGATAACATGCGACGATGTCACCATGGGACATGGCCACTCGCATATGAATATGAATGGGAATGACTGCGAAGTATGTGAGCCCCGAATTAAGTCCGACGGGCTCCTCATCGTGGGCCTAGGTCTGGCTCTGGAGGTTGCACTGTAAAAACTAGACGCCCCATGTTATGCAACGTCAAGAAAAATCGGATTTGTAGACCAACAACGCAGCCAGTGAGGTGGAAGAAGGAGAAGGAGGGGAAAAGATCGCTCCTGGGACTAAAGTTTGTTGGTTCTAACGCATATGCAATGCCCATTGCACTATGGTTAGAATGTCATGCATCGCGCGGAATTATGAGACGTTCCCAATCCTGGCAACCTGGGCAAAGTGGGTGCTATCTACGTTTGAAAGAGTTAACTCGGGACCGTCCTGGCTCAATATCTTCAAAAAATGCAATCGCCAGTTATTACGTACTGGGGACAAAGGCGACGATGCCAGAGTACCTACGTATTGCAAATATTAGTTAATAGGGGGCAAACATTATAAATCGGAGAATTTAAACTCCTGAATATTATGGTGTAAATATATCATATACCAACCAGGTACCGCACAATGAAAGGATCGATGAAGCCCTCTTTCGTAACCATAACTGTACAGTGTCCTCCGGCTTACATACTTTAATTGCGTACTGTACGGTATTTGGGGTTGCCGGGCAAGGGTTCTGCCCTACGGATCTGTTCATCAGGTATATTGTACCTACCTACCTCGCGTGTCGGCCTGCCTCCCTACATAGCCACGTGAAATAAGATCGGAAATGCCGGCAGCATCCTTTAGACTTTCCCCAGACTCCCAGGAGTTGGGAAATATACTATAATAAGCAGGACTGCGTAGCTGTGGAACGGCACACGGGGCTATTGCACTAATTAGCCAGACGATCTCTGTGCTGAATCGTGCAAGGAGTTTGGCAGGTTAGAAGGGCCAAGTTCAGCATTGACATTCATCTTAATTAGGTACGCTACCGAGCGTAGCGTAGTAGATGGGATATACACTACACTAGACGGTTGGCTAGATTTAGATTCTATTCCCGGAGCCCAAAATAGAGTGGCAAGCAGCTAACCTAGCGGTGTGATCCTTGGGTACCACCGCCCATTCTCGGTTATCTCAACCGAGTCCATGAAAAAAGTTCTGCTTGTTTGAAGTACCTACCGTCGTTACACCCTATGCAATGTCAAAGTGGCCCGACGTTTGCTATAAGTGGTAGGTAACTGTAATACTTCGGCTATCGAATTACCTACGTAACATACCAAGTGTGGCGTGAGTGCTAGATGTATGAGCTGATGTCGGCCCCTTTCTCTCTCCCGCCCCCCTCCCTTGCAAGGAGCGCGGCTAAGTGCAGAGTTACATCTGCTGCGAGAGAATTCCATTTTCCTGGGTTGGTGTGTGTGTGTGTGTGTGTGTGTGTGTGTGTGTGTACCTACACTAAATTGTTGGTTTCTCCACTTGCCATACACTACGGATACAGTCGCAAGGAAAAATATTGCCAGGCACACAAATCGTGATGGTAGTTTACCAGGCTCTTGGGTCAAACCCGTGTTGCCGATTGCCGCGCTTGTGTGGCGCGGGTAGTCTGGATTTGCTTGACAACTGGCAAACTATTAGCAAACTGTTATCAAACAAAGAAGAAAATTTCGACAAGTGACTCTTCGATCGTCGGCTACGTCAGTCCATTCTCTACTCTACGTGGTAGGCAGTTGCGATACCTTTTGTTTCCATGTGCTTTGTTACCATGGGTACAGTTTCAGGGCAAGAGGGAGACTATGACAGGGGTTTGCGCATTCCCTTTGATTACCGAAGTGCAAGGCAGTCGGAGAGATTATAATTTGTGATATGCAAACAGTGTTTCGGTTTCGTATGCGCAAGCTCTTGTTGCGAAATATTAACAGGACTCAGGGGCTGCTTCCTGAAGTCAGCGTCTCATCGGGACCGTGGTCAGCTTCATATGCGCGGTTATATGGATATGGATCGACCAGGTTGCTAGGAAGGGGAGCCGAGTATACGGAGTACCTACCCAGTTTTGGTAGGCGTTGATCTTGCTCATCTCACCAAACACGGCCCACAGTCGCACCCTGATCCTGGCGGTGGCCCTTCATTCCACGTGGCAGACTGATCCGTCGCGACAAGAAAAATGGCTGCCCGGATGTTGAGGAACCATGCATTGCTTCAAGCCCGGGTTACGTACACAGTAACACTGCTAGTGTTGCACACATATGATGGAAATCAGCCGAACCATGGATGAAAAACCCGTAGGTAGGCATGTATCACCACAAAGGTGCATGGTAGTGTCGCTGTGTCGCCACCCGAACAGTGTAAATGGAAATAGCATGATTGGAGATCTCCGTCATTGTATAGTAGATCTCTGACAACTACACTATCTCGGAGATTAATACGTACTGTAAGTGTCTAGTGCACCTAGGTATACTTGATTTGCCCGCACCGATGCTGCGCAAATCAACCTATTTATCAGCATTTATCAACTCTTATAAACTTAGACGCGAGTTTCCTTATTTGATAAAAGAGAATGCAAGTATTTCAGCGTATTAATATTAATGACTTACATTGTGACCTTCTAATCATAAATGTTCAGAGAGCTAAACTACCTATTTTTCAGCTCATAGGTACTAAGGTAAACTCGCCCTTCGTAAATTGTGCCAGCTATCGTTCCTAAAAGCATGTGATAGGAAAATATAAATTGTACACCCGTCCTGCGGTGTACTTCGAGCCTGGCCCTGGCTAGCAAATTAATGCTAATTTCATCACAATTTCATTAGCGCTGGATCTACACGTGGTGAACGCGTGGCGGCTAACACACGTGGGCAAGTAGCCCGGAACGAGGGATTGTCTGACAAGAAAGGCTTCCTACACTACAGGAGGCACAGTACGAAGTACCAAGTGGCGCCAGTACGGCAAGCAAGTGTAATGTACACTACCTACCCCATGCAGGAGTATACCTATTCGCCATCTGAGCTGCATATCCATTTCCGGCAATCATGCGAGTACATTCGTCCTTTTTTTTTTTTTTTTTTTTTTTTTTTTTTTTTATTTATATTTGTTTTTTAAATTTTTTTAAAAATAAAAAAACCCTTTTTTTTTTTGGGATTTTTGATTG